>VZTL01057509.1:1557-77675 GCA_013400535.1 Scopus umbretta | reverse complement strand
CTCAGTACTTGCATTATTCAAATCTGAGTTTTACATCTGACTTTCCTTCTAAAGTTTGTCAGAAACTAACGAATTCACAGTTTCAAGTATAAATTCATTTGTACTAAAATGTCAGTTTAAAAAGACTGGTTCAGTTTCCAAATTACAATAAATAAATAAATAAGTTGAAAAGAGTGTAGACTTTTTTTTTTTTTTTTTTTGCTGTAAACAGGGCCAATACAGAAAAAAACCCACAAACTTAAAGGGATTTTCAAGAGTGACAGGTCTCATTTTTTAATTGCTTCCACTTGTTGCTTCCCACGTCTTTTCATTGCTATTGGGAGTGTTTCCTTCACGTCTCTCACCCATGGAATTTGCTCACCAGTCCACACCGCTCGTCTCCTCCAGTGTGTCCTCAATACTTACCTCTTGCACAGTGCTTATGGGGCGGTAATTCAGCAATAATGACCTAAACCAACATTCAGGTGGATATTCTTCCTATCTGAGTAGGGGTAAGACAACATTATAACCATTTTCTTACCTCTCCAGTGCCTTGTTGTTTATTGATGTATGACTTTTGGTTCAGTTGCTTAAATAGTTCAAGGCAGCATAATGAAAGTCAATGAACTGTGGGCTCATTTTAATCAGTGTATGAATGCTGTTAATATTGGAGCCCAAACTCTGGTCAGTTTAAAGCACAAAAAGTTGAATGTTCAAAAATCAAGGATAAGTTCTCCTTTATACATTTTTTATTAGCCCATATAATCTCTTGACTTCTCTTCCTTTTTTGATAAGATTAATGTTGGTCTCTGAAAGAAGAAATAAGATGATCTGTCATTGGTATTTCTTGTGCCTGGAGCATCCATCATGACATACAAGCAAAAATGGTTTATCTTTTCTGCAAACTACTGGCTACAATAGAAACCTGAGTTATGTCAGGTTCATAGCAGGAGCTCTGTCAGGCTCCATGTAATTAGTGGAGGTTTTAAAAAAGTTAAGTCTAGATGGTCTAACAGTGTTTGAAGTAAGGTCAGTTCTTCTGAAAGTTGTTCTTGCTCTTCCTTTCGCATTTTGAATTATAGAAAGTGAGGGGGTGGGGAGATGAGCGAGGCAGGGCATCTAAAAGCTTTCTTCACTTTTAAAGGATTAAGGCATCCTCTACCTGTGCTGCTCCTCGTGATGCCAGCAGAAAATTTGTATTTGATGCAAAGATAGAGCTATGGCCCAAAGACTTCAGAGTATTAGGAAAGTACAGGCTCCCCACTTGCTCATTAAGAGTATTCTTTTCTTATCTACAAATGTATGCAGATAAGATGCTAATTATGTGGCTCCATCTGTTGTATTTAAAGTGCCATAAATGTAGATCCTAAGTTTAAAGCTGTTCATAGAGGCTTGTTATATTTCAAGTCCTTCTTTTTAGAGCATGATTTTTTAGAGTACTATTTGCATCCGGAACAAAGTTCAAGAAGCTGGGAAGGCCTGCAGGTTGCCTGTTGGATAATTGTGAACCATATTTTCCATCTCTTTTGGGAATGTCCATGACAAAGCATTTTACTCACCCTGGCCACAGCTCCTACGATTTTTGTGACATCTGCTCCCAGCACATGGACTATACATCTATTAAACACCGGGTGGGGTGGGGAGGAGGAGGTGCTTTCCTTCTTTCTTCAGCAATAACCTGTTAACCTGCTAGAGAAGAACTTTTATCTGAGCATTTCTACAAGTTTATTTGCCATGCCTGATTTGCAGGTGTTTAGTGACATTCTCTGGTACTAATAAAGACTTGGGAAGGGGAGGAAAAAGGAAAGAAGCACAGTTTTGAAGTATCTGGTGGTCAGGTGGTAGAACTGGGAGCTCTTTTGATGCAGCTGGATTGTCAGAAATATAGTGGGACTTTTCTTTCAGGTTTTGCAGCAGAATTACAATAAAAAGGATCAGGGAAAGATCCAGGCGATGCATTGCTACATCAGTAGGAAAATCCCAAATGTCTAGCACCCTATTTTTCTCTTCCAGTTCAAAGCAAACCCACGTAACACATGGCTTGCTTAAGGAACACAACTAAGCGTTCACATTTATCTCTTAAGTGTGCACTTGAAATTGGGGATTGCTTGTACGGCAGCTCTGAGAAGAAGACCCCTGAAGTAGCACACTGGGTTCTCCACACTCCTTGCCCCACCACCCACCATAGGTCCAGACCTTGGCAGGCTTCTTGCCCTTGCCCTCCCTCTCAGATCCATCCTTGGAGAGCAAAGTGACAAGAAGACAGGGATATTTACAGGCTTGTAGTTTCCTCCTGTGGTCCAGCAAAGTGTGTTGCTTTATGGAGATGCCAAATACATTACAGCAGTTGATAAGAACTTCTGTTAGCTGATATTAGAAAACACTAGGCACCTTTCAAAGAAGACAAGCAATCGTTTTTCAAGCAAGGTAAACCAACAATAAATAAGAACAGGAGAAAAAAAATCTGTGCATAGCTGGCTTCAGTAAGGAAAAAGTGGGAAGGAAGTACTGGAGCACTGCAGTAAAGCAGACTGGTGCCATCCTGTTCAATTGCTATGGCTTGGTGAGACCTAGTATGACATTAGGGGGCTACAAACCAACAGTGAGCTAGTTTCCATGTAATTGCTTGGCATCTGGGGAGGCTTTTCAATCTGGATGCTGAAGAGGCCTCTGCATAGCTCTGTCTTCATTTTTACTGCAGATCGGTATCTGTGTCAGGTAAGGACACAGACTGAGACCAGTGAGCATGATTGGAGATCTACTGCTTCAGAGATATGTTTTGTTAACAACAAGATGAGCTCCACTTTGGCTTTTTGAGGAAAAAGTGTTAAGGGCAATATCCTTGTATCTCATAATGCATTCTTGCTTGTACATAATAAAATCTATTGGTATTAGCCAGAAAGCTTGCTGAGGGTATCTTCGAAATGTATGTGTACTAAAAAGTAAGAATCAGGTGGATTTGGTTGGGATATCAGCGTAACCTTCCTTTTAATTTTCTTAGGCCAATGGTAATGGTGGAAATTACTGTTTGCTTTGATTCTTCCTAGGACACTATCTTTCTCCTGAAAATGTTTGAATGTTGAAGCAAGTCCCAGCAAATCACAGTCGCCACCCTGTCATCAAGGAGAATGTGACTGAGTTAAAGATTCGTTCAGGTTGAGGATCTGAGGCCCTTGAACATTTGTGATGCACGAACTTCAGAAAGATGCAAACCTCACCCAACACTGAGTCATCAGATGTGAGAGAGGTCTAAGGAGCGTTTTGGGAATCTTTCATTATTCTCAGTTGTTGACATTGCATTGGGTACTGCATAACTGTTTGGTCATGGAGAAGTATTTCTTGTTGGAAGTTAGCCTGCAACAAAGTAGTATGCTTCCTCACAAAGGCTCGTGGCTGCTGGAAGTGAAGCTGTGTGAATAGCTTCACAGACAGGTTAAGAAAGATTTGACAGAAGATAGGTAATGCCTGTTGAAAGCAAGTACTACTACGCCATCCAAGTGCTATCAGGAATGCGTAACCAAGTCTGAACAGCTTCAGTCTGGCAGGCAACAGCTATAAAAGCTACAAAGAAGTGTAATCGATTTATATTTTGCATATCCACTGCTGCACTTTCCAAGATACACCTTCCTATGCTGATGCTGTCACACTCCATATGCCATCAGCAGTAACACCCTCAGCTTCCCTCCTTGTGGATGGAGCAATGCAAGGGGAGCTAGTGCAGTTTGACACCCAGCCTGAGACACTCCAGGATCTGCAGCAAAAGCCGGATCACATACTTTAGCAGAGGTTCTCCCCCCGCTCCCTCACTGGGGAGGGTTATATAAAAGACTTTTTAATATTAAAATATTTCCTTTTTTCTATGTGGTCTTTAAAATAATGCCTCTGGGGCTGTTAATGTCTCTGATGTTATTGCTTTGAAGACTGCATAAAATGATTTTAAGGGAGAAAGCTTTTAAAGGACTCGTCCATTTCTAACATGGGCAATCAATCTGACTTTGTAGCTCTAGCTGTAAGTGGAAACTTTGATATAACAGAAGTTAAAGGCAAAAGATTTTACATGACAGTTTGAACAGATGCATATTTTTAAGTGCTGAACTTTCATTTGTTAGGGTTTCATTTAGTAAAGGATGCTCTAAAAACTGCAACTATCTTACTGCATTTGATTAGAGAAAGTGTAAAAGATCTCTCTTTTCCGTAGCTAATTCAATAAAGAGAAAAATGAGCCTTTTCTACCTAATAGCGAGGAATCCACAAAAATTTTAGTACATTAGCCTCTGTGTCAGCCTGGAAGGAAAAACTAGGCACATTAAGCAATATCTTCTTCAGAAAGCCAAGAAAGAAATGTCTGATAAAAAATGTAAAAGGTGCCTAGATTTACTTCAGTCTGTTGGGACTTACTCTTACATGTTGCTGTGTGCAAGAGTTTAGGGAAAAAAAGCCTCCTGTTTTGCAACATGGCGTCCTCATTTAAATTTCTGAGAATTCAAAATAATTCTCATACTTTGAATGATAAGATTTTTTCAAGATTTTGAAAAAAAGAAGAAAAAGACCTTAAGTTAAATGAAATGTGGGTGAGCTGTGAGCATTGGGTGGTGGTGTGAGACTTTTACATTGTAGATCAGAAAGATCAAACGATGCTAAAAAGAGAGGAATCAGTCTGGTAAGAGTCCTTCGTCTGACTGATGGGACAGTCATCCCTGGGAAAGAAAATGTAAACTTTTGTTATGAGATCCTGGAGTTCACATGTCCTGTAAATTTACCATGGGGCATGACCTTGCAGAGGAAAGCCTTTCACCCTCATTTGAGGGCAGTGGTTCCATCTTCAGTCTAAAAAATATTTTAGAATGAAAGGGGAAAAAAAGTTTCTTCTTTGACAAATGACAGATTCCAGTATACAACCATTTCATTCAATCTACTTTATTCCACCATCTGTAATTGAGTTCCACAACTTGGTTGCTCCAAGGGTATTGTAGCAGCAGGATTACCATCACCACAGAAGGTTTGGATGTCAGATTTCTTATTTCCAGATCAATACGAATCTTCTGTTATTGTTGAACTAATTTCAGTCTTCTCTTCTAGCATCTTTTCTGTCCTTCTCCATCACTTCTTCAACCTTTTCCTTATCTACTTTTCACCTAAGATAATAATATTTAAGTACTACTTTTCCTTAGAGACATATTTATGGGTTTTTTACTTTCATTATTCTAAAGAAAGAAATATGACATAAGTTGACTGCATCTTTCCAAGTGGAAAAGACATTATAAAATGAATTTTCTATCTCTTCATCTCTATACCTACCCAGCTGTAGAGCTATCACTGGGGACCATGTTTCTCTTATGTCTAAAATTATTTTTTGCATTTGTGATACTATAGCTGTTTAGACTACTTATTTCCTTCCATGTCTTTGAGCCATTTCCTTAATTTATATTTTTCCTTAGAATCTTCTTTTTTTCTAGTTTACAAGAGACTTGGGTTATTTATATGCCTTTGTAACCGTCATGTAGGCTATATATCATATAGGAAGGTTGCATACCTTTGAAATTTGAAAATTAATGCTTTTAAAATGTCTACATGGACTAAACAAGCTTTCTGGTTTCACACCAGAAGTAGTGTATGGTACTTATGTGATGTATCAAAGTTTTAAGCTCATCATTTACAGAGAAACAATACGAGTATAACATTTAGCTATATTTTGAGCCATTATTCAATTCTTTGACAATCAGACTTCAAGGAAGAAATATTAATCTAGCTGATACTGTACCCAACCTCTTAGAAAGACAAGTAGTCTTCCTCAAAATGCAGTCTACTGTA
This sequence comes from Scopus umbretta, assembly GCA_013400535.1. Taxonomy (NCBI): domain Eukaryota; kingdom Metazoa; phylum Chordata; class Aves; order Pelecaniformes; family Scopidae; genus Scopus; species Scopus umbretta. The sequence continues at coordinate 71,885 of VZTL01057509.1, read as the reverse complement.
TTTGTTACATCTGTTCATATTTTATCTATTTATACTTGACCAATTTGTATTTGTGCTTTATGAAATTATTCCCATTTATCTATTACAAAAGCTCTGCTTTGCAGTCATTGCCAAAGAAGCGGTATCCAACTAGCCAAATCAGGAGTAGTGAGAATACCTGAAAAGCATGTGTTTCTCAGGTGACGTTGCAATCCCTGGTCCAAGTTTACATCTGGTCTAACTTTGTAATTCAAAACAACATCCATTTCAAAGTGTGTACTGCATGTAAGACAAAATGCTTACCTTTGAGAAGGGGACTGAGTCCTTCCCCAAACAGAAGCCTGTATCTGTTTGTGAATGTGGTTGGGTATATTTGAAAAAAACAATAAAGGCCAGTGAAACAATGAAAATCTCCCCTTTCCCCCCCAAGTGCCCCCCAGTTCTTTGGGATTAGCCTCTCTGATGAGCAGATCAGTGGTGTTTCCAATGCACTGTGGGGTCCTGGTCCCATGGTTACCCTTCCCAGTTGTGTCCCTGGGTTAAGCCAGGGGATGCGCATACCCATCCTCATCCCAGCATACAGTCAGGGCACAGCAAAAGTCACACACACAGAGGAGGGGAAAGCTGGAAGGTCTTCGTGGTCCCGTGGTCAAAGTGTGGAACTGCGGGCAGATGTGAATGGAATCGCTGGGTTGGTTCAGCTGGTGGTGGACACGTGTCCCAGGACAGGCATCTCAGAAGGTTTGGTTTACCCGAGGTGCTGAGCACCGATCGAGTATGTCTCACAGTGTGGAAGACCAAAGAAGACAAATTAGCAGGGCAGCATAGCAAAGATTACCATCCCACATTAGGGGCACTGAAATCATGTTTTTATGATGCTGATCAGCTTGACAGCTTTGTAGCTCTCCCGCTGAACACGCACTGCAAGGCAGGGAAGGGGTGTTGCTCCTGCGCTCCTCTCCCCTTGCCTTCAGGAGCCAGCCGCTGTCTGGCGGCAGCTCTTGGAGTGTGGATTTGATTCATGGCATCCAGCATGTCACCCAGGATTTATGCTACGCCAAGGGGACTGTAATCCTCTGTTTAAAGTGCCTGTGAAGAAAGGCTTCGCGAAAGTCGGGCACTCTGTTGCATTTGTGAATGTTTATTGCTATTCTGATGGAGTACTTTCAGGTATCATAACTTTTGTCAGACCTGAGCTCCAAGCAGGGAGGCATAAATATCCCGGGGAAGGCTGCTCGCACCACACACAGATCTGCTCCACGTGCTCTCTCCAGTGGGATTTGGCTGCACGTAAGCACAGCAACTGTGAGCATCCACCCTGCTGGGACTTCTAGGGTGACATAAGGATGCAGAGAGATTTGCCAACACAAGTATTCAGCTCAGCACAGCGTTCAGAAAGATGCAGGAAGGAAAAGGAGGAAAATGTGGAAGACCTGCCCAGTTGTAGAGAAAGCTTTAGGATGCTGGAGATGTTTATTTAACCTTGCGTTGTCATTCCTTGCAGTCACTCCAGCTGCCCCCGATTCTGACTGTTCACCTAGAAAAACCCAATTTGCAATCGCTATTGAGGAAGCCATACTTCAGAGATTAAGAAAGGCCTTTTTCTCTCACCTCTGCATATACTACAGTCATGTCCGACTGAGCAGAGAGCAGAAATAGAAATTATAACTTGTTCCTCAGCACTGAATAATTTGCATGATTTATTTAGCATCTCCTTTGCCAAGTGAGAAAATAACACATTATTACCCTTTTTCCTCTGAAATGATGGTGCTTGTCTTGCTATCTCGAAGTAGCCGTTCAAGGTGTACCAAATATAACAAGACTTATTTTACCAGATGTTTTCAGCTTAACATGAAACAGAGACTGGCTCTTTGTTTTCCTAATGTGCTGGTGTGTGCTCTGCTTTCCGAGGGGAATGAACTTGGAGCCAGGTTAGTCACTCACCCAGAGACGGAGCAGGGTTAATGTTCAGATGAAAATGAAAATAATTATGATTTGAGTAGATCAAATTTCTCAGAGTATGAAATAATATACTGAGCGAAAGCTATAATTCACGTGGCACAGTCACCCACTAATGACATTTCTAGGTTGTTTCTGAGCGATTTCAAGACACTATGCCATAAAATCTTAATGTGTTTTATTAGAATAAGCATGTGTTTTATATGTAATGATCAGCAAGCTCCAGGGCATGAATGAAGCAGTAAGGGGCTTTCATAGAGCATTTTTCTTGTATGATTTGTTGTGCCTTAAAATTATTTTTCAGAACTGACATTTGTGAATGATAAGTATTTTTTCTGCCTGGTAATGTGGCTGGAAACAAAACCATGCAGAAAATAATGTAGTTCTGTATTGTACAAATATAGTTAATGCTCTATTACAAGAAAAAAGGGTTCCCAAAAAAATTGTTTCATGTCACAATATGCAACTGTTCAATACACCAACTGATCTGTCACAAAGGGAGTCCTGTGACAAAGGTTTTGCTTGTTCTTAGATAAACAAAAAGCAGCCTTACAGATTTCATAATGACTCATAACAGAGTGATTCATAATAACTAAGCTGCTGGAGTCTTTGAAGAAGCTCAGGGCCTGAGTTTTACGTGTGTTAGAAATATTTTCCTCCATTTTGATGGAGTTAAGGAACAGCGAGTTAGGCATAAATGGCCTAACTGTGATCAGTTAAAAGTACTCCTAAACCAGCAGAGTTGTGAGAAGGTGTTGGGCAGGCTTCTGGATCAGTGATTCCCCCAGGACTGTGCAGAGTTGGTGCTAAGGGGAGCAACGTGGCCCAGGTAGAAAGGTTTAAAGCTTCAGAATGGTGGACGGTGCAGACACTCGCCACGCAGTGCCCCTGCATCTTAGCGTGGTGTTTATTAAGCAGCACAGATAAATCTGTGAATACTCCTATGGGACAACTGCATTTTACTTATCTCTCTAAGCAAAAAAAAAATAAAATCCTTTGCTTCTTACTTTCCTCACTCTTCATTAATCTACTGAATAGACACTTTGTTTGTGCTCATCGCTTCTTCCCACTTACCCACTTCAGGTTCCCATACGAACTCTCCTCCTCATCATCACTCCATGTCCTTGCTAGCTCATGCCAGTTATCTCGCGTCTCACTGCTATTCAGCTTACAAAGTTGCATTTCCTAGTTTACAAGCATTCCTATTTCAGCCGTCCCTTTGGCATTTGTTCCCATCGTCCCTTCTCAAGCTGTGTCTGGCTTTTGTGACTTCGATACATTTGGTTAAGGCTATTCTGAAGAACAGTTTTCTACTTAAAATTAACCAGCAAGCCCACCTAGCTCGCGCGCTGGCCTGACTAATCAGCCCCAGCAGCCTGCAACCCTCAGGAGATGGGGAAAGCAAGATTAAGCTCATGGCTATCAGCCACGGATCACAGCCTCAGCTGGACTTCATGGATAATGCTAATTAGGGCCCAGATCCAGTGTAAGCAGATCTGACTTAGGACTGGATCACGCTCTGGTGATGTTCAGGCATGTTTCTCTCTCCGCTGTCTCGAAACACTAGCTCTCACTTCAGCTAAATTATTTCTGCTCAGTGCTTTTGAGTGCTGGAAATCTAAACCACGGGTGTGTCCCTGCATAAGGTGATCACACTGGATCTGGGCCATGTAATAATAATAATTGTTATTATTATTATTATTACTACGTGAACTTGATATTACATGGGAATATCAGCTCTCTACCAAAATAAGCATAGTCCAGGACTTTAATAAAGCTGAATGTTCATAATCCATGCGCTGGTCATTGTGGAATATGATGATCTAATTAAACTGCGCTTTGCACCTTTCTGCTCTTTTGTGTTAATCCTCACCGAGCTCTGGATTAATTTGACTGTTTACATGCTTTAAATCCCACAGTGGGTTTTGCCTTTGTGGGACTTTGATGTTAATGCAAAGGAGCCAGTGAGTCCTGAAATGTCAAAGCTGTTTAATTTTATTGAGATACCACAACACTGAGGTTTTGGTGGTTAAATGAGTTATTTTATTTTGAAAACTTAGGAAAACTCGCAGCTGTGACATGGTAGCTCAAAGACTCCTGCTTCAATGAGAGGCCTGCAGATGTCTGTTATTCAAAGCACGAGATAATCATCAGTGTCTGAACAAATTCAAACTGATATCAGCTTCTGCTCATTTTATTATGCAATTTCCACTTACTCCATCTGTCACTCATATTATAAAAAGGAGATGCATTGATAAGATAGAGGATTTACATGCTTCCTGGAAATAAAACCCCAATAACCAAACAGTGACATCTGGTTTCCACAACCATTGATGAGAACCATTGTGATCTCTTTCTTAATGCCGGCATGATCCAAAGCACATTGAAATTTGACAAAAGCTTCTCCATCCTTGTAGTCCAGCTTATTGCTACTGAACCCTTGAAGCTACCACAGCATAAAAACTGGCCCCACAGTATGTTCCCCTTCCAGCCTTAATAAACTGCATTTTGATCCTTCTGACTTGTATCTGAAAATATGCCTGCAAATTAGAATTTGCAGATGCTTTAGTAGTGTAATTGGGTTGCATAGCGGGTACCCCTCACAGCATTTTTCATGTCAAGAAAAGAAAATTAGGATCCAGTGCAATTTTTTCATGTCCTTAAGAAGATCAGAGGGGAAAAAATAAACTCCAATAATGAGACACTTCAGTGTCACAGAACCAAGGCTGCTTCTTCTTCCTACATTTTTGTTGTCAGTGTATCACCTAGACTGGGCTGCTTATGATGGAGAGCCTAGAAATGAAGGAACACCCATTAAACCCATTTCCCCCCCTAGTACAGCTCTAAATCCTCTGATGATACCATCTCAATGGCTGCAAATGCCCTGGTTTCTGTGCTGAAGAGCCCTGCAACATACCCAGACACAGGCATGGGCCAGCTCTGGGTCCCGATCCTGCTGGCAGGATGGAGGGGGGCTGTTTTTACCCACTGCCGGGCTGGAGCATGGTCCATGGGGGCGCACGAGGCTGCTGGAGGGGTTATAGTTCACCAACGGGCTGAGCAATAACAAAGACTCAATTCTCTGCTGGAAGTTCAAGAGGGGAAAGGGGAAGGGCAGGGAAGAAAGGGAGACAGAGCTGTTGGGAGCAATTAATTCACTAACGAACTTGTGGGGGAGGACAAGCAGGAGCTGGCTGTGCTTGGGTGTTCTGCTTGAGACAAACAAATGTCTTCCTCTTGTGTTACAAAGATCTTAGACTTGTTGTTTAAAGCAGTAATAAATATTGCATTAAAATAATTGGCAAAATAATGCAAATAAATAATGCATTTCTGCCAAGGGTTCAGGCAGAAATCTAACCCCTGCACACACCGTGCATCCCCTAAAATTGGTCACACAACTATTGCTCCTTATCTGCACTGTTTTCTTCTTGTCTGGCTTTGATGGAGTAATTTGACCTAATTTAGCTCTGTCCGTCAAATGGCTACCCACAGTTTCACAAGGCAGAGAGCAGGGCTGCTCACCGAGCCTGTCCCATCCCTGGCACTGCCGGCAGACTGCTGCCTTTTAGGAAAGGTGCTGCTGTGCTCCACATCCATAAGAGGATCATGATAATCTCCTTGACTATAAAGTTGATGTCAAGCAGCAGCATTAACTCTTTTTTTGCTGTTGAGGCAAGGAAGGAGACCCACAAATAAACTCTTTCTATTTTTTTTTCCCCTGACATAAGCATTTCATTTGCTCCCTGGAGAAAGCAATATTCTTCCCAGGAGCTGAAATAGGATTTACTGTATATTAATGTGTTATTTTTTCTACTCTTCATCCCTAGCTTCTTCCATCTGTGTTAAATCGGTCACACTGGCTGACCTAAAATGTGTCGTCTAAGATTTTCCTGTACTGAAAATCAAGAAAACCTAGTCTTATTAAAATAAAAATGACAGGTTAAGGCAAGAAACCTTGTGATGATTTTCTTTTTCTTCTACTGTGGGCAAAATTGGAGTTTTTCATGACTCTCTGCTAAGCAAACGCCTTAAGTGTTTCATTTCTTGCTGGAGAGTAGCAGCTGCCAGTGCCCAATACCAGCCCCCCATGAAAGGACTGAGTCAGCCTGTTTCTGGGCACCTCCACCTTGACATTTCAACTGGAAAATGCTGTTAAATAGATCATCCAGTGTCCCATCTCCCCTTTAATAGCTGGGGAGGGTGAGTGAAAACTGAGCAGGTGCAAGGGAACACAGAAATTGCTCTTGTCTTCCGTAGGATCTGCGTGTAGTCAGCCCCTTTCTAATGATCCTGGAGGCTGCAGAATGGACTCACTGGAAATATCCATGAAATGCAGGAATCACATCGACAGTTAAATATTCAGGGCTTTAATTGCCCCATAGCTCAAGTGGTATTGAGCTGCAGTAGCCCCATGGCGAGCGCTTTACCTGCCACAAATGCAAAACAGTTTGACTTACCTTGACCTTCTCTCGTTGTCTCTCCTGTTGGTATTAGGCAGATTTTTCCTGCAGGCAGCTCACTCCTGCCTTCCAATTCAAACTGGTATTTTAGTAAAATATCATGCCACCTTTCTCTCTTTCCACTCCCATCAAAAAGCATCAGTATTATGGCTCTGTCTGTAAAAGCATCATCTCTCTGAGGAAAGAGGTCTGGCTGGGGGCTTTGCTCTAGGTAGTGATAACAGGCCAAGGGGTGTCCCTGTTTTCAAATATGGGAAGAAAAAAAATAATTGCATCGCATTCACCAAAGCAAAAGGGTTTCTTAAAAAGGGCAAGCTGCAAACCGAGGCAATTCCAGCCTGGAGAATACTTCAGAAGAGAATACCAATCCCGATTTCTCTGTCCCCGCTTTTTGTGGACCCTGCTGACAGGAGCATTTTACTCACATTCATCTTCATCATTCGTTTGCAGCATTCACCTTCTGCATTCAAGAGGCATTTTGACTGACAGAGAAAAGCAAAACGAGACAGATGTACTCACTGGGGAAGGCTTATATATAATTGAACATGTAAACATTTGCAAGCCACTGTTATTTTTACAATTATATGAATAATATTGTTTTGACTTGCGCTCATAGGCCTGTCAGGAGCTATGTAAAGCTGGGTACAAAACAGCTAATTCAGGGCACCACAGCCTCTGGGCATGCAGTGAGTGCCGGCGTGTGGTGCTTCGTGCACCCCTGCATCACGTCACGGCAAGCACCAGAAGGTGGGTGTCAAAAACACCTTTTACGGTGGCTCTGCAGGGGAAAGACAAGCTGTACCTACTGCAGGGACTTTACCTTGCAAACTGTCCACCCAACTCCTTTTTATGGTGTGAAGAGTCAATAAAGTAAGCTGTTTATGTTCCCATCACCATTTTGCCTTTGGGAAATATCCAAAATCAGCTGAATTAGTGTCAGCTGAGTGGCAGGGTAATGACAGGGAAGTCCTCAGAAGGCCTGTCTTGTGGCAGTTTATAAGGAATTAGAAAACATTGCCCTTGCACAGCTTTGCAGAGGACTTTTTAAATGCGTGATACAGATACAACCTATTTGATGATTGTTAGCAGCATATTTTCACTACTGCCACTCGCTGGGAGGAGCTTCCACCCAAATGAGATTTGGAGGGATCTTCAGCCTCAGTCGGAGTAATGAGTTCTCAGTTTTGATAATGCTCTTTGTGAGTACAGTGCCTGTGCTCAAAGGGAATATTGGAGGGAGACCACCCTTCTTACCCTGGGAGCTAAGCTCTCTTCAGTGGTATACATAGCTCACCATGGCAATGGGAATTGAATTTTCCGCCCCCGGAGCTCTCCTGGATACTTAAACCAGCCTCATGTAATACTATTGTGGCCAGTGTCATTGCACTACTGAAAACTAAATGAATGAATAAATTAGAGCCGTGGCATTTTGGATTGCTGAATTGCATCCAAGCTTTTTATTGCAGTCATGAACTCCTTTTCCGATGACAGACGGAATGATGCTTATTAGGCAGTTAGGCAGATCATTGTAACAAACGAATACGAGAAGTACAGTAGCAAGGCTGTATATCAGAGAACTGAGAAGGGATTATCTCTTAAGAAACCTCTTTCCAACACCAATTGCCTTTTGGCTGCAGGGCCCCTTTGTATTACACAACAGTTTATTCTCCCTTATTGATGCAAGTAATCTAAGTTTATGGTTCCTATCACAATCTTCTCCTCCTTGGCCTTTTAACTGCCTTTAATATAGAAGTTATTCCCATGTTTTTGAACGTTTGTGCTCCTTCAGCTTTCAGCTTTCATCCTGCTCCTATTTTGTATGTCTCTGAATATCCCTCAATGTCACATTTGCAGTGCTTAGTTCCTTCTTTGTCTCATTTCTGTGCAGTTATCTCCAAGGCTTTTTCCTTAGCCCCACTTACCACATTGCTCCACAGCTGCTCTCAGCCATGGGCAGCACTGCAGGTCCCCTCAGCTCTGCCCACCTCTCCAGGACTTGGTCATGTGTCAGACCACTGTTTGGATGCCCCTTGTTCCCTTGACGTAGCCATGCTGGACTCCTGCCCTGTTTGGGTCGTTGCACGGAGGGCTGAAAACAAACTGATCTGGACCAGAGTTTGATAATTTGCTCAAGCTGATTTACTGGCTACTTGGGAGGAGGTGGACCTTTTCCCTTGGCGTGGCACTTTTTTTACCCATCAGTATGCCAATTTGGAGAAGGGGCAAGAAAGGGGCAAGAAGACATAGCTGGGTATGTACAGAGTGTCTGACTATCCCTTTCACAGATAGCACAACATTAAATCTGCTCAGCTGGGACATGAAATTCACCCCAAAGTCACATTTTGTGGCCCATTAACGAGCACATGAGCAGGCTGCTTTGGGGAGGAGTGGTCCTGTTGGATGCCCCTCGTATTGCCACCTCTGCCTGTTAGTGCGGCTGATCGCAGACTGCACGTGGTGAGCTGGAGCACCTGGAAATCAACCCAAGGGAAAGAGAAATCCCATTGCTCAGCTCTCCACGTGGCCACGGCAAGTGGCGCTGAACATTTCCCAGAGGTAGTGGTGAGCTGTTGTGCTCCAGCAGAGGCTGCTGTGCCTGGGGATGCCGTCGGTGTCGTTTCGTGCTGCTAGACCTTGCAGTGTAGTGTTTGGTGTACATGAGGATGGGGGCAAGCTGAGCCTTTGTCACTTCAATGGGAATAAAAGGTTAATGTGATGGGACAGGAGATAGTCATGTAGTGTTGGGAACTGACATTTGCATGTTTGTGTGTATTTTTATATATATATATATATAAAAATTTTCTAGGAGAGCCCTTATGTGCAGATATGTTTCCCTGGTGAGACGTAGATATAAGCCTCCATTTAACTGCTCCCCTGAAATTAGACCACGGTGATCCATTTGGCTGTGTAACAGTTGCTCCAGGAAAGTCATAAACCTTTAGTGCTTGGAGACCTTTGCAATTGAACTGGACACACTATGGCGTGTTGAACTGGACACACCACCGATGAAAGCAATGTGCTTTGGGGAGCAAAGCGCAACAGACTACCTCAGGGAATGAACCGCTCCTTGTGAGGCTGGGACTGGATGCAAATCATCCTTTTCTGTCTCCAATTTGTGCAGTTCTGCTGGATCTGTTAGACTCAGAGACCTGGAACACAGTGATTTGCTGCAGGGTACAGTGACACAATTTTTTTATTTTGATTTTTTGATAGCTTAAGCTGGTTTAAGTATTTATCACTTGCCAACCTCTCATTCCTGACTCTATGTAGCCCTTTGTCCTCAGGAAGAAAAAAATGCTTATTTTCTACTGTATCAGTTCCCAAGCAGTCACATAAATGTTTGTGGTAGTATCCTGCTGGGGCAGTTGAGGAGGAAGTGATGATGGGAGAGTTGTGAGCAGAAGGGTGCAGACAGGGAGAAGGAAGCCTTTCAGACCATCCCTCAGTGACAGCCAGGTGGGAAGATGGCCTTATTGTGGTTCCTGTTGCTGACCTTGTTGAAGTCACCTTGACACTGTTAATACATTTTTCAGGGGACAGATTCAGACCCAGACTGTAGACACCAAAACTTTGTCTTGATCAGTTTTTATGTAAAAGCTGATTTCCAGGGACATTTTAACCAAAAATAGCAGATGTTTACAGTATCACGTTTTGCTGTTGTTGCTGCCTGCAAACTGCAAAAAGTATCTCATATTTAATTTATGCATATTTCACTTATTTAAAAGCAAACAAAAGATTCATTCATAAAGCGTGAGGTAGAGTATCGTATCTTTAATTGACACTTTTGCATTGTTTCCCAAGGACATGTTGTTCCCAGCTGAAGTAGGTAGCTGCTGAGATTATTATAAGTGGAGGAGTGTACAAAATAGAAAAGAGATGTGGATTTTGTTCATTCCTAGAAACGTAGGATTTGTCAGCCTGTTGGATTATACCTGCTTATCGCATCCTCTGGCCAGTCCCTATGGCTTCTGCAAGAGGAATACTTACCCGTATCTCAGCATCTTCAGATCACAGCTTGATCTGCTAGGTTAAATGGCTAACTGAAGGTGAGTGCTTCAATGTACATTAGTCAAACCCTGTAGTTAAAATGGCAGATAATTTCTTTGTAGCTGCACACAAAGGCAAATGTCTCTGTTTCTTTTGTTTGTTGCCATCCCCACCGCCAGCTATGAAGGGCTGCTGCTTTAATTGCATAATCTGGCAGGACTCGGTGGCAGGGCTTTAACTTAATTGTATCTAAGGTATTTATGTTATACAGCCAGTCTTCCTTCTGCCTTCTTTTTATGTGCTCATTCCACATCTGTGTTAAGCCACATAGGGATATTTGAAGATGCTGTAGACCCTGATGTCTGCTGGAATCTCAGACTGTGTAATTAGCTGTGGACATCTAGACACTAGCTGGAAAGCTGTGTCATTTAGTGAACAGTGCTGAGTTTTGGCACCAACAGTTGTACGTTTGGGCTTCCACAGACCATATCATAGGCTGTGAAAGTAGCTGTGCCCACTCCTCCTGGAGCAAGGGCTGTGGTGGGCTCTGCCCTTTGAAAAGCTGGGCTTGTTTATTTGCTTGTTGTTTTCTTTTAAAGTGTTCCCCGTCTCTGTTAAATAGAAGGATAGAAGGAAAGAAAGTTTCTTTCGAAAGAAAGTCTTGATCNTCACCATCCCTGGAGGTGGATGTGACACTCCAGGACATGGTTTAGTAGACATGGTGTTTTGCATTGACGGTTGGACTAGATGATCTCAGAGGTCTTTTCCAACCTTAATAATTCTACGATTCTATGAAAGTTGAATGAGTTTGAGTCCAGCCTAAGACCGCTAATAAAATTACATGATTCATCCAATTGTTTGTTTTACTTCTGTTCTGGATGGCAATAGTTCAAACCTTGTGTGAACACCTTCCCTCTTCCTACTGTCTGTTCCTCAAGGTCTTCAAGCACCACAAAGAGGCAAGAAATCCCCGTGCCTTTTGGAACTATTATCCACTGTTCTTCATGTAGGGAAAAGCAGGCTTCCAGGGACAATATAAGTGAGGTAGTGGTTGCACAGAATTCCCTGGTGGGGACAGAAGTTGGATGTAGCCTTTGTGCCTCCCCAGGTCTCAGTAGCAATCTTGGTAACATCTCTCAGTCGTTATAGCTGCAGCTTTTTTCGCTTCAAAAAGCAGCATCATGTCAATTAAAGACAAAACTAAAGCAGTCCACCAGGACGTTTTATGTGTATATTCAACCTTCAACCCCATGTCTTTCCTGAGTTGCTCACCTTCAGCTGAATCCTACCAGCTGAGGGACAGTCAAAGCTGCTTTGCTTTCCTCCAGAGCCTTGACCTGAGCACTAGCAGTGTCTGGAAGTTGCACCAGAAAGGCAGACCAGGCAGGGTGAAATGTGCTCCTAGGGCCTTGGCCCTTTCTGCTTCATTACCGTGAAAAGCCTACAACTGAATATCAATTCATTCGTATTCAACCTGGCTGTTCTGCTTCCAGTCCTCCTGTCTTGTCTGCAGCTGACAGGATGTCATGAGGAAGTGACAGGGCAGTGACAGTTTGTATGTCATGGTCCACTTCTATTTGAACTTGATTTTTATCTAGTAATGAATCAAGCCACAGGAGTCCAGTCTGGGAAAAAAAGAAATTGTCCCAAGGAAGCATGCTGAAGCTAGAAAGTTTTTCAGTCCATTTGGAAATAAGAATGCATTACAATGTGCTTTTTCCCTCCATACCAGACCCCTGTATTCTCACAAGGTAGACGGGGTATAAAAGGGGTTTTGCATTATTTATTAGTGTGCCTCTGTCACACATAATGAGGGCTATAAACTATGTAAGAGTTTATAATTGGCTATCTGCAAGAAGTAATCCTAAGGGGGCTGTGTAAGGATCAAATAAATTATGCTTCATTATAGTAGTTATGCCAAGGATATTAGAAAATTGTTTTTAGTTGGAGGAAGGAGAAAAAGAAGAAGAAGCAGAAAAAGAAAAAACCCTCATTACTTCCCAGACCCACTTCTGTCAAAGCTTTTACAGTTTGAGGCAAGATTTCAGTCCTCCTCTTTAAAATTCCTGATGTGTTCAAGATGCTAAATAAGCAGTTGCCAAGATACTTGTACAAATAATGCATAAATGGAGTTTATCTAAATTGTTTTATTAATAAACTTTACTGAACTCTCCCATGCATTTAAGAAGGAATCCCAATTCCCCACTATCCACCGTTGGCACATCAGCTTTCAGAAATGAAACTTTTATCTCTTCTTCTCAGGGGCATATGAATGCCTGCCCCCTCCTTCCTGAATCTAATTATTGTTCTGATAATTCAGAACAAGGATTCAGTGGCAGTAAAATACAAAGAAAAAAAGGTTGAACAGCTGGTCCTGGAAGCTGTGATGGTATCATTTTAAAACGTACATTTACATTTCAGAAAAGCCAGGACGAAAGGGATCTCCATGTTTCTGACTTAGTTATAGGGCTCTTCTGATGCTTCTGGATATAATTTATGCTACAATGGAGGTGCCCCTGGAGTATGTAAGTTAGACAAGGAAAAGTCTTGTCAGATCCAGGAGGGAGGGAATATCCTTCCCTTAAAGCAGTTACTGGGTATTATTCTAGTTTTAAATAGAAAGCCAGGAAGGACAGAGTTTCTCTCATAGTACAATATACTTGGTTTTGAACAATTTCTAGCAGTGGAAATTACCAGTAGAAATAGTGAGCTAAAGACTGTGGCTAAAGCTCTGGCTTCAGTGAAATCTGTGGCAAAAGTGATTGATTTCACAGGGGCCAGTTGTCCCCCCTTAGATCTACTTGAATGCATAAGGTTACAAGAATGGGCCTGCAAGGTCTCATGTGCTTTTGTATGTTAAATGCCATACTTTCACAAGTCTAAAAATATATCCCATAGCCCTTATGGTGCCATAGTTGCATGAGCCCCTGTCCAAACCATAAAGTGAACTCATGTTTTGGAATGCGTTAGTAAAACACCATTTTGTATGGACAGAGTTGTGTGAAAACTGTAGGAAAGCAGGAGCCAACTGCAGGGACCAAGAGCAGTGGAGGGACGGCAGCCGCTGTAAGTAGCTCAGGTCAGCCTGCACACCAGAAACCTCACCCCAGTTCCAGTCTTGAGATATTTGCGGAATGCATAACTCCATCGAACAACTTTGGCTTGGGAACACCTGCAGGTGGTTTTATTTGCATCACAGCAAACATAGGTCACTCATTTCATATCTGAAGTATAAGTTGAGGGGATTCAAGCAAGGGTCCACAGCACAAGTGGCCAGTGAGGAGCTGGATGTGTCACAGGAGTCAGTTGGTTATGAACGAAGAATGCAGATAATGGTTAGTATATAAGGAGAGCTGAAAATAAGGGACTTTTCCTCTTCCTCCTTGAAGACTTTATACATAGTCTAAGTGCCATCATTAGTTGCTTCTGCATCCATCTAATGTTCATCTGCCATCATTAGTTGCTTCTGCATCCATCTAATGCTCATCTCATACCTTGTTCATTTTCTGTTTGTTTCTGGTTTTTAATTACATTCTATCTCAGTCTTGTAGGAGGTCCAGCCAATGCTACTATTGCTCCTTAGGACTCACTGCTCTTAGGTCCAAATAAGAATGCATTCTTGTATCTAGCACTTGCATGCTCCAGTCACCAAGTGTTAATCCATTAAGCAAATGATCTTGTAAATTGGAGCAGAAATATTAAGTGCTGGGGATGGCGTCAAGGCGCTGATAGGCTTTTATCAAGGACAGCCTTTATAGCAAAGATGTACTTGAAGAGTCTTCCGCTGCTCATAAAGCATCATTTCAGAAAAGTTTTTAGAAAGAGAGAACAGTAATGAGCTCCAAGAGTCACACAGGTCATTTTAGGGTTTTGATCAAGATCTTCATTTAACTTCAAGATCTTCATTTAACTTAATTTAAATCTTCTTTTGGTTTCTCTCAGTTGAAAGCAACGAGTTTGATTCATTATTCAGCTGCTCTGATAGTATTCTGGCATTGCTTTTTGTTTTTTGAAGAAAAAATTCCAACAGATTGTTGAAGCCAGCAGCTGCAGAAATTCTCTGGATAGAGAAGGCTGTATGGAACGGCCAATTCTAGCAGAAAAAAATGAATAAATTGGGACTGCTTAATCCGCTGGAGAGAAACGTACTATAAAGGGGGATGAAAATAAACTGCTCTCTCAGAGCCCCGGTAGGGGTTTAGAAAAGTCCATGGTTTAAGGAGTGAGCTTAAATTACCACAAGGAAGATATAGGTTAGACAACATGAAAAGCTTCTGTTGCAGATGCAGAGCCACAAGAACAGATTGTCTTAGAAGGTGGTGGGATCTCCACTGTGAGAGGCTTTTTAAGAACAGATTAAACAAATACTTCCTTGGAAGGTACAAGTAGAGCTTATCCTGACTTTGAGGCTGAAGGATGGATTAGATGACTTCTTGGTGGCCCTTCCGACCCAAGTTTCCAAGACTTTTTTATGTTTTAAGTATGCTCTCTGCATAAAAGAATTTACTAAATGATACAGGAGAAAGACGGGAAGCAAAAGACTCTCAAAATAAAGAGCTGGAGAGTGCTGAGGCATTATTCCATTACCTTGGGATAACTCACAGGTGGGTGGGGAGAAGAGGTTTCAAAATGAGATCAAAAGTGGGCTCATGAGCTCATCGTGGGAGAAGCATACCCTTCTACTCAGTTCTTCCTTCTCACACACTGGTCTTCGCTACCAGAAAGAGTTAAGTATGTTTGAGATGTTGGTAAGGTTGTCCATATGGATTCTCTCTGGAGAGGATAAGCAACAGTGCCAAATTTTTCTGAGCTGCAGATGTGCAATGTATTTGTAACAAACTGCAGCTCCTATCCAAAATCATGATTTATCACATTTTGTGGCAAACTGAAAAATGGGACCTATTTGAGGGAAATTGACTTGATAGAGCATTTTTTCCTCTGCAAATTGGGTCAGTTATTGAGTTTGAATGTCTTTGGAAAGCAAGCACAGAAAATTCCATATTTTTCGTTTGTTTTTAAAAATAAAAAATATCCTTTCCTTGCATATGTCATGTGAAGCAAACTTTAGAGCATGTAAAAATCATGCAAAACATAACACAGACAGTCTGACAGTGTGGGAACAGTATTTTCAGTATCACACAGTTCTCCTTGGAGTTGTGCTGAACCTTATCATCTCTCTTATTGAACACAAAGTAGCTGAGAATGGGGTAATAGTTGTTTTTAGTTTGAGGAAGCCATACAAGTGATCAATTTCACATGGAGTCTATTACTGCTTAGATTTGACTCTATTTCTTTTGATTTTACACTGTAATTCAGCACAAAGGCAAACTGCACTGAGTATAGCTTTGTTCATACATAGATTAATTCATGTGCTTAGCTATATGCTCTGCAAGTAGCCTTGTGGATGCCGAGGGTGTTTAAAAAGCTGCTAACGAGTGCTGCAGCTACAGCAGCAAACAATAAATGAAAATGACCTCTCCTTCACCGGTTCCCATGTATTTCGCAACACTTAGCTGTCTATGACATCCATCAGAGAGCACTGCATGGAGAGAGACGTGTTTGATGGCTGCAGGCCTGCGTATCAACTAAGCTGGTGTGTAAATTTTTGCAGAGTAGAGGGAGGCTTAAACCTGTGAAGCACCAGTGAGAACTGTAAAGGGAAAAGCGATTCTCAGCTCTGTTTGGTCACTGCCACTGACTGTACAGCATTATAGCTGTTTATCTTACTGTATTTCCTATCTAGAGTTTATTTTACTATATTTCCTACCCAGAGAAGTGGTTTCCAAACTCATTTGATTTGAGGGGTCCTCTCCAGTAGAAATGTGGACCCATTCAATCTTTTTTCCCAGGTATAGATTGCCTAATAGCGTGTATGAACTTGCTTGGAATACTCCTTGGTTTGCCAGAGGATCTGCAGACCATATACTGAAAATGCTACTTTGAAGTCTTGAGTATGGCCGAAGTTTTACTGAGATGTGCAGTGGTTGATCTTACATTACTCCTTGGACAGCTCAACTGAAATAAAACAAACTAAAAACGGCACAAGCCTGGTATGCAGTATTCCCCCACTGGATATATGCTTTGTATCAGTTCCAGTTCCTCTGTTACTTTGGGGTTGTGCCACTGATGTGAAGGAATTGGCTGGGCAGCTTTATTGCTTTATCCAGCATCGACAAACTATTGTTTTTCAAAGATCAGTGGACTAACAGACACAGAAAAAGAATTCTTTGGTATTTAATCCATGTGTGAGTATGTCCAAAAGCTGGGAGAATCTACAGTAGAAGCCACTGGAGTGATGCTCAGGAGTTGAGCTGCTGTAGACTTTTTCTTAATGTTTATAACTACCTTAGTCTGCTCAGTTTGTATGGTAAAGATATGGCAATGCCTGCTCATTTATCCATTTGTCTGCTTAGGCATCTTCACTGACACAGGCTATATCTCCTTCATTCTCTCCTCATGGCCCTTCATGAGATCATTTAATGTACTGGGAAATCCTTTGAGCCTGGAGCTTCTGCAAGAGCTCTGGCTAGTTTTGTCTGGCCTTCAGTTGCTATTGAAACTCGTATTAGTGAAAAGAAATATGCCTTATCTACTATGACTACATGGACAAGCATGTATTTTGGGAAGTTAGTTATTAAACTACCTTTTATTAATCACAGTAGGCACCCTTGTGTTTCTAATGGAGTGATTTCTATTTAAATACACTATGTCATATACCATATGCTGCTTTACACTCTTTGAACTGTCAAACATTTGATTCTGAGCCACAAAACGATGGGGTGAGTACACAGATGGGTTGTCACATAAAGAAGTCTGATGGCATGTGATAACACTCAGGCTTCCCCCCCCAAAAAAAGCTTATAATGTGCAAGCAGTGATCATGGCTTGCCAAACAAAAATGAGCTGACAGTCAAACTCCAGAGTGTTTTCTGGAGTTCTTCAAGTGTTTCAGTTCCACTCTTCAGATTCACTCTGTCTTTAACTGGACCGTGCCACATCCCTTTGAGAATCATTGTCAATCATTTTGTTGTGTGACAAACTCTGCGAGGAACGATGCAGAGACTCACAAAGCTAATCCTGAGCTGGTCTAGCTCTGTGGTAGCAATTGAGGCAGATCAAGGCCATTTTGAAGCAGCAACTCGTTTCCATAGAAATCACTTCCTTTTAAGGTAGAGCATACAGCTTTACACTCAGGAGCAAGATGATTTTTCCTTTAATCTTCTCTTCTTCCCTAACATTCAGGTCACTTCCCATAAAGGAAAGCAGAATTCATGACAGGAATTGAGGCATTTGCAGCTTAAGGGCAGAATGATGGCAGAAGGACAGAAGAGAAGGGACAAAATAAAGTATAGGTAACTTTGGGCAGGATTCAGTTATGGATTCCTACACTTTTTGAAGGTGTTTACAATAGAGATATTTTCCCTTGAGGTAGGTTTCCAAGCTCACATTAAGATCAATAGATATCTAGAGGGTTTGCACTGTGAGAGATATCCTAGGGTCTGCAAGATCTCTGTGAGGGCTGGCAGGTATGACAGAGGACTTAGGGGAAACTTGCACTGCTCTGGAGAGGCAGCTGGAGGCCACGTGAGATACTGAACAGTGCTTAAACTGACAGAAGGTGCCTGTGTTTAGGCAGCCAAATCCCACACTGAGTTTATACTGGTGGTGGAGCACAATTCAGTTGATAATCTACAAGTGTCTAGTGCCGTTCGAGATGCCCTTGGCTATCCCACCTCCAGCTGCTAGCCCAGGAGCCTCTGTCTTTCCCAACTGGCTCTGTGTCATGTCTGCCAGTCCCATGTGAATGTCTTTGCTCTCTTAGAGTTAGGTGGACTTAGATGTGTCCTGGTCATAGGCCTATGTGTATGTACTCTTTTGGATGAGAAAAATAGCTTTGACTGTACTGACAAGTACTCCATTGATTGTACTGACAAGGGTCTCAAGTTGCCACTGCAGAGGCAGCTCCATAGGTTTGATATGCCCTGTGTCATTTGAGGCACCTAGAAAGGAAGACCCATGCTCTCCTGGAGCAGGAGCTGGTCTCCAGGGGGACTACCCAGCTGAAAGGTAAGTAGTCCTATGTGTACACACATAACTTGAGCTCCAGCTGCTTTAAGCTGAGGTGCCTGAATGATGTAAAAACAGATTCCTAAAGTCTTTCATGTTGGAAGGGATGTCCAACCTTCTGCTTAAAGCAGGTTCAGCGCTGAATCATGATCACAATAATCACTTTCATACCTCCAAGCATCCCCTTTGGCAAACAAAAGCAGCCAAGTCTGGGCTTATACAGACTGCTTAGTGCTGTGCCTTGTGTCTAAACACTGGAGGATTCACAGCCTTGATACTCCTCCGTTTACTTCATCCATGGGCATATAACCAGTATACATTGCATGAAGCCCAAAGGAGAAAACCTAGTGATGCTGGAGTCTCTCATATACAATTGTCTGCACCCAACACTCATGGTTAGGAAAAATAGCCGTAGTGAAAGCCTTTTTTTTTTTTTTTTCCATTATTTGAACCTTGGTCTCTCATCCCCTGAGATCTGTGGAGCTTCTATCAGAAGGAACTGTGTTATCTGGCAGTAAGGGAGTCAGCCTGGAGTCTGTTTCAGTGACTATTCATTCCCTAAACACCTGATGCATCCTCCAGATAACCTCCACTGTGACTCTGTGGCCAGCTTTAGCCCTACTTAACCATAACCAATAAGATATAAATTGCACAAGCGGGTTCCTGGTTCCCTGGATCCCTCTAAATCCCCCTGCATGTGAATGGTGCTGTATAATAAAGGGTAATAAAAGAGTTTTCAGTGAAATATCCAGCTACACATTGTAATTCAACTAGTTCTCAAAGATCGTATTACTCCTACTGCATACATAAAATAGGATTAGACTCTTGGATTCCTTAATATCTAGTGTCAACCTGTGCAGCCTGTGGAGCCTGTTTACTGGTGCTTTATAAAATCTAGTTACAGGAAGTATTTCCAGGGGTGATTTTTGGTGGTTGGAACTGTTGGGAGCTGCAGCCTCCTGGAATCTCCCACACCAGTACCTATTTTGCATGGCTTTGAAATTGGTGCTGGATCTTTCCTTTCCACAGCAGCAGCTGCCATGGCCCTGTCACTTGTCCTTTAACCAAATGGCTTTTACTAATTCACTTGCATTTAGTAGCAGCTCTGTGTTTGATTTCTCCACTCCTCCTACTTCACTGTTTCGTTTGGGTTTCTCCCAGCCGCCATCCCCATTTTCTGAAGCCTTCAGTACTGCTTTAAAAACACCCAGGGCCAAATAGAGCAGACAAAGCCATTAGCTTTTGGGTAGCAGTGTAGCATCTCAGGGTGGGGAGATTTCCCCCTCTGAGCCTGAAGCATCTCTGTAGTAATGAGTACACCACCTTTGATCAAATGAAAATCAAAGCGAAGTCATGCTTCCTCTGATGGAAAACTCCCATCGGCACCCTCCACTGCCCCGTGCCTGCACTCAGGGAGAAAGCCAGGACTGTGACTCTCCCATGACACAGCACTTCGCTGTGCTGGATGCTGGCAGGCATTTGTAATGCCTTTTTTAGGCTTCCTCTGCCACCGGCTCTGCTTTCTGAGAGCTCTGGGAAGCGGCAGCAGGCAGGTGGCAGCTCTTTGCTCTGGCTGTTCGATGAGGTTTGAAGCCGAGCAGCTGCCAGGCAGCGACTGCTCATGGTGTGGAGTAACCCAAAATAACAGAAGAAAGTCTCATTTGAGGGATGGGGTTTGGCAGTCAGGAGGAGGGGAGCTAAGCAAAGCCAAATGCATTGAATTAAAACCTGGCAATCAGAACCAGAAGGGAAAGGGCAGTAGGGTTTTGCCCTTGCCTGGAAATCCATGAATACTATTTCCGTCATGCTCAAGATGAAGTAGTGTTGCTGGAGGCAGGATCTGCAAAGCTGAAGGTTGTAGCATTTTATTCTCTCTGTTTTTTTTGTTGTTGTTCTTATATTCCATCTTGCTTTGCATCTAGAGTCCTTCTAACTCATGCTACAGCAAAGTCTGTGGCAGAAACACCTTCACCTTGAGTGAAGCCCTGAACTGACTTGCTCTCTGCCATCCTGTGATGCTTGTGAGGAGGAGTGGGAGGAAATTTGCACTTTCAGTTCAGGCTCAGTAAGGAACCAGTCTAATGCCCCATGTTCAGTGACTACTAACTTGACAGACAACTGTTGCGCGAAGTGTTGATCTCATGTTTAAGCCTAATAAAAGCCCAGGTCAAGTGCATGCCTGGGTTTCCTTGGGGACAGGTACTAAAAGCAATGGAAGGGACCGATGTGATAACGTTTTTCTAATGGAAGAACAACAGAGAAACCAAAGGACAGAGCGGTGATGTCAAGATAAGCAGTACGAGTGTGACCTTAAAAAGGGGAAGCTTTTGGGTGAAGAGCAGGAGCTGCCGGTATAAAGACATTGTCCTTCACTAACTGAATTGAGGCTGGACTCCTGCAGCCGGCATGGCCCCGCTCCCCCTGCTCCCCTCTTTGCTCCAGTGGGTCCCACCACTTTGCCCAGGCTCTGGAGTTTGTCTGAAGCTGCTCTAACCCACTTCTATCACTCTGTGGTTGCTGCTTGGTTGCAGCTCCTGGAGAGTTTCTTGAGCAGGGACTTCAGAAGCTGTGTCTGCTGAAGTATTTCACATCACGGTTTTTAACCAGTTCTTCTTCAGCCCCATTGTTTGTTAGCTAAGATACATCTCAAAGCATCAGACAATCTTCATGTGTCAGCTCAATTTTACTTTCACACTGCAGGCTCACTTTTATAGCAGGTAAATGCTTCAAAACCATTACAGTGAGGAGAGTTTTTAAATCACGAGAACTGGAGAGTCAAAGTCCGTGCTGCATCTAAAAATTGGTTTTGTTTTGCTTGTAGAGATTACTGTACCTTCAAGTGACAGATGGGAGTGTGAATACTTTTTATCATCCTTGAAGATTCAGATGGACTAATAAAGAAAAAATGTGAAAGGAAAAATCATCATTAAAATGGTCTTGAAAAGGATGACTTCCAAATTATTGTCTGTCAGCTTCTCCAGATGGCCTGAATATCTGTCAGATGAGCAGTATTCATTAGAAATGCCTAGCAAAAAAAAAAAAAAAAAAAAAAAAAAAAAAAAAAAAAGGGCAAGGTTTCTTTTTGGTCAGGTCCGAAAATGAAAGGCGGAAAAAAGTAGAAGATGCAGGGAAAAAAAGAGGAAGATATTTTGAAGAAGATTTTTCTCACTAAAAAGTGACTGTACAAAAGGCAACATTCAGTTCTGGTTTTGTTTTCTCTCTGCAGTACATATATCAACTCTGACCCATTCCTTTTATTTTTCCAGGTGGAATACAAATTGGGTTTTTGCAATGACACTAGGCTCCTTCCTGCTTGAGAGGCTTCCCAGCACCCCCCGCCACTACCACGGTGCAGACCCCGTCTAACCTGCTGGCCAAGGAGGCCGGTTATGTTGCCCAGGGAGTCCCTTCCACTGCATTCATAGGGTATAACTGTGACTGGAGCTGTCATATACAAAAAAGGAATACAATTTCCAGTGCCCGTGTAGAAGGCTCATGTAAAAAGCCCATAATCAACAAAAGCCACCACTGGTTTAGTTCCTGTTTGAAAATGCGTTTTCTAGCAGCAAGACTCTGAGGCTGAATCCAAAGCTAAATTGCCTCATTTACTGCTATCACTACCTCTCTTTATTGATCAAACTGATGGTTTTCCCCATCAGATTTATCTGAATCATATGCTTAGGTTTACCCTGTGCAAGGGAGCAGGAAGGATATTGGGGAAGGTTTGGCTGTATTTAACAGGCTTTTGAGGATGCAATGATCAAATGGGCTGACAACAAACCAAGAATGAGCCATATAGCAATCAGGGGCATGATGTGACCTCAATAAGTGAGGGGAAGAGCTGAGTCTGTAAAAGAGGACTTGATAGCTATGAATTGTGAGGACAGTTACAGACAAATAATTTATTGTGTAATGTCTTCATGGGTTACTTAAAGCACATCAGATCTTTGGGTGGAGGCTCCTATTAGAGTCCCAGAAGCAGTCTGAGGACCACCTGCCACAGGGATTTGCAAGCTTCTTGTTTGTGCCTTGACTTCAGCCAATTGGTCTTAGTCTTTCTGAGTGCAGTCATTTTGCCCATGGCAAAATCTGTTTAATGTCTCTTGGTTTATTAATCCTTCTGTATTTATTGTTTGAGACTCGCCTATAGCCAAGCTATTCTTGGAGATATTAATAGTGGTTAATATTTTACCTCTTGGAGTAAGCTGATTACTGCATGCTACAAATCATGTCTTTATCACTTCAAAGATGAAACCTAGATCTGTGCCAAGCCACTAATGTAATTACCGCCCCTTCCCTGACACCCCCCTGCTCAGCAGCATCCACCATATGCAGAACCTGCTATATGCAATTATTTTCAATCACAAGCTCCACTCCAGACAGACAAGATCATCTTTCAAGTGCTAAGTGCTACTAAAATATGATCATGCATTTTACCCACAGCAAGAGTGGCAGGGAAGGCAGCCTGGGATGGACAAAGACTACTCTGGGTAGTTTACTATTGAGGCATCCACCCTCTGGCCCGCTGGTTTTTGGTTTTGCGACTTGTAAGTCTGGGCAGCTCCTCACTTAGCACATTTTAACACAGTTTTAGCTCACTTTTTGAAGGTACCCAGCTCTCTGCACGGGCTCTGCAAAGACCCTAGTGTCTAAATAGGGCCCTGCTAAATATTGAAGCCAAACATTTAATTCCAGCTTTGCACTGCCGAAGCTGGCTGCATTAAGTCATCCCCGTGGCTCTCTCCTGCGTGCCTCGCTCATGCATTGAGCCAGCTGCAGCACTTGCAATAGCAGTGTTTCACGGATCAGGGCAAGGAGCCCATTTCATTCCCGAATGCAGAACCGCTCCAGAAGAGCTGGTCACTGACAGTGCCAACACCTCCACTGGTGCATGGCATGTCATCCGAAACAGCAGCCAAGTGCCACCGGTCCCTCCGCTGCCAGCTGGCCCCGTCCCACTGACTGACTCCCTTGTACCTTGAAGCTGCAGCCCCTTTTGTGAGGTGCCATTTATGGACCTGCACATTTCCTTCCCCTTTCTATTTCTTTTAATGACTGTAATGGATAATGGAAGATGATAGATGATGGTAATTACAGCGTGGTGGGATTTTTTTGGTTTTGGTTTTATTTTTTCCACTTTCACGTTTTAAGCAGCTGTAAAGATGGGTGTGGTGTCCTGGGTAGCGTAGCTGGCTAAATACAATAGCTATACGACAGGTCAGGATGTGACTCTTGAGCTAAACCAGTAACTGCTCTCACCAAAGCTGCAAAATTAGCTTAAGGATTTCCATTGGGTTTGCAGCCCTTGGATTTAACTTAGATCTTTAAATGGGGATTGCAGCTGTTCAGCAGGATCTGCATTCTCTGTGATTAAACAAATTGGCTGTGAGCGTGTATGAATTATTAGCGGTAATAGTATGCAATCTTTTTGTTTTTGCAGGGTCTGATCCACACATTTAGTTATTTACAAACAGGGGTGGATTGATTAGAAGGGAAAGAAGGGGCTGAGGGGCTTTTTTCCAGAGGGGCTTTTGTCCAAGTCCTGCTAATACCATGGGCTTTGAGGCAAACTCCACACTTTTAGTGCATAAAATAAGGGAGCTGAAATGCCAGTTCCCAACTTCACTGCCCATGTGGACCAAGGCAGTATCAGACCAGTGGAAGCCGTGCAGAATCCTGCTGAAAGCAATGGGACATTACGGACACACATTCATACATGTATACATACCTCAGGGCATAAAGCAAAACTTGTGGATTTTTTTTTTTTTTTTACTGACTAGCAGGCTCTAAGTCTTTGTGGAAGTCTTACAATCAGGGTAAATCCCTGAGTTTCACCTGCACCTTGCCTGCAGGAAGTACAGGGGAACACAACTGCTTTGTCAATAGACCTAAATCCACAACAGGCACATATGCACCACTACAGGGAAATGTTTGAAGGTGAATCAAAAACAGCTGAAAACCAGTGATATCAAATGAGATGTCAAAACAACAGCTTTAAGACTTGTGGCCAGTTGGTACCTGTGACAAAATCGGTATTTATAAGCATAAGCCATTTTGCCAGACCAGAATGTAGCTCCGTGCTCCTGGCAGCACCTTTGGTCTCTGGCAGGTTTTGTGTTCACTAGATGAAGCATGTGAGCTTGCCTGTGGCTTTATACCTCGTCCTTCGCACATAAACGTGCTGCCACTCGTGCTTTGGCACGATGCAGCAGCACCGGCGTTAGGCGGCAGTTTCCCGTTTGATCTCATCGTCACAGTCAGCGCAGGCTGTGAGCAGAAAAGAAGCTGCAGTGTTTGATGGCTCCATAAATGAAACTCAACACTGCTAAAGCCCATACCCAACTGGAGAGCCAGCTGTCACTGGGGTAGGGAGGTTTTCTGATGTAGTGCACTGGTTTGCCCTTACTGGGTTTGGTCATTTCTGGGAGGCGCAGCTAATGGTGTGGCTCAGCAGTGGGTGCTGTGAGCTGGGTATTAGTCGGCGTGGACTGGCTTTAAGGGCAAGCATCTACAGATGAGTGAGGCAGTTGCTCCTTTGGAGCAATTTAACATTACAGCATATTGGGTTGCTAATTAATTTTTGACTGTACCATCAGGATTTCTGTGTAAGGCAGGTCCTGATTCTACTCTCCCAAGATGTTCTCACCTGTCTCCCAATTTAATTTCTCTAGATTTGCACGAGTTGATCGGAGAGCAGGAATAGACATTATGTCTCTGCCTAAGCAAGCCTTATGTTTGAAGGTGTTTACTCTGTAAAGCATATAAGAATTCTGTGGTGTTTTGAAAGAAACAATGAAATCTAGGATTTTGAATAGTAATTATTCTTATTCATCAATAACAATTGCAATTTAGACTGAAGTTAGAGGTCGAAGCTTAATCCAGGTCAAGGCACATTTGTGTTTAAAAATCCAGAGTAAATGACATAGCCTGACCCCCAGAATTTATTTTGACTGAAACTGGACTTTGGACTTACAGAGATGGATGTACAGAAATGGGAAAGAGGGTGTGATAGGGGGATGAAGAGGTCTAGCTAAGGAAGGAAATACGTTGCCGAGGCTTGTGGCCACTGTATCCACTGTAGCATTGGAGGCAGAAAGAGTGAACAGGTACCTGGTGTTTGATAGAGGATGAGCTGTGTTTGGAGGGTGGCAGTGGAAAGTGCTGTGAGCAATAGTCATGGGAAAAAACCCAAACAACAACCTGTTACTGCAACAAAACCTAAAAGGAGCTGAAAACGAACAGCCCGCTGTGAATGCAGGGGGCACTAGACACTTGCCACCTGAGGAGAGTAATTGGCAAGCGCTGAGTAAGAGCTTGTTCTGGGTTTGGAGGGGCAGCATTGTTATGCTAATAGTCCTTTCACTTGCCTGCGGTGCTGCTGTTGTGTTCTCCTGGAAGAATTGGGCAGAAGGCTTTCCCAGGACCTATTTCTGAGGAAGGGCTGGCTGCCATTTCAGCTGGTCCAGTGCAGGCAGCTACAAGCCTTCCTTCCCTCCTACCCCCTGCACACATCTCCCTGCCCCTCGCAATGGAGCATTGTGAGCATTTGCGAGGTCTCCCAGAGAGTCTGTTCAAGGACACAAGTTGATTGAAACCAGCCCAGCCAGGGTGGTTCATTTTAAGCTAGAGCAGCTTCTGAGCTGTGGTCTGCCTGGGCTGGCAGCAGGCAGGTCATGGGCATCACGACCAGTATGGGAAGGGGTCAGAACCACAGCAGGACTGGCCAGAGCTGCCATGGTCCACTGGTGTGTGAGGCTATCTCTGGCATCTGGCTGCTCTTCCTCCCTTCCCCAGCCATTCTTGTCATCAGTGGTGATGTTCCTCCATGTCCCGTTGGGTCCTGCTCATTCTCTCAGCACTTCACAGTGCCCTTCTTGCTTAACAATTCAAGTGAGAATCAGTATTTTTTTAAAGAGTCTTAAGCTGTCTTTAACAAATACAGACCCAGTTTCAGCCTAAGTTCTCTTGTCTGAGAAACATCCTTTCTAAGAAATTAATTAGGAGCAACTTTCATTTACATGGATTCTACCAGCTGCCCTCGGCTCTGTGGCCCTGGGGAAAAAAATCAGATGATACTGTGAAAGCCATTAGCAAGGACATTAGAAGCAACCATATCC
Source organism: Scopus umbretta (assembly GCA_013400535.1). Lineage (NCBI taxonomy): Eukaryota > Metazoa > Chordata > Aves > Pelecaniformes > Scopidae > Scopus > Scopus umbretta. The sequence goes on along the minus strand of VZTL01057509.1, from coordinate 45,316 downwards.
AGGTCAGGCAAAGTTCTGATAATACATAGCATTCCTGTGTCCTTAATTGCCTTTCTCCCTTCACAGCTGTTGGGTGAACACATCACCTGACAGGGAGCTGCCTCAGGGATTTCTTTTCCATTGTGTAATGTAGATATGGAGAGAGGAGCAGGCAGTGATGGCTTGACAAGAAAAGGAAGAAGTAGACTTGAGTAGAAAGAAGAAATTTGAACTTAATGGAGGAAGACCTAAGGAGCTAAAATTGGGTCCTAAACAGGGGTAGATGTGCTTGGAGGAGCAGCAAAGGAGTTGCTGAGCTACTCTGCTGACAGCTAAGATGCTAAGAGAAAGATGGGATGCCACTTCTGGACTTCAGTGCCTTGTTCAGGTGCGTCTTTGAGCAAGTCAAGAACATAATAAGGTGATTTCTGTGTCTTACAGGAGCATCAGAAAAATGAGAAGCTTAGGTATCTTGAGGATGGAGACAGTAAAAATGCACAGCTAGCACCAGGCCCTGCATCAGAATCAGTCTCAGGACTCCTGTTAGTCTGCTGTGACCTCCACAGCGCCTCTTGTCACCACACCTAGGGTTTGTTGCTCTAGGAGTACGACAGCAGAAGTGCCTTGCCAGGGAGCACATTGTCTTTATTGTCAAGAGAGGAAAAGCGAGGTGGTATGAGGTCAAGGGACTTGCCCAAAGTCAGCCAGTGGCAGCTGTAGCACTTGAAACCTTGTGTGCTCTACCTAACAGGCAAAAGGCACCACTGCAAACCCGCACTGCAAACTTTTTCAGGACTTGCTTGCCTTTACAGCCTGCGAAGTGTCAGGCGCACCCAGCCTGTTATCTACATAGTGATTCATTTCCAGTCTTGCAAATAAGGTCTGACATGAAGGAAGTAACATTTAAATGCTGTAGCATACATCGAAATGTTGTCTCTAGACTGTCCGTGTAAGAAGCTTTGCCAGCTACACCCGCTTTTTGGCAGCTGCTGCAGTGACAGCTGAGAATGCAATATGATAAAAATGCCACTTCTGCAAAATAATCATGGCCCATTGGGTGATTCCCAGCAAGATCTTGTGAAGGGAAAGACTTAGCCAAAACACATCTGTTTGGGGCAGCATGAGGGCTGGAGAAAACAAAGCATGTTGTGAATGTTAAATCAAGCATGATAATAAGTAAAAGGCTCAAGAGCTCTGTTGTTTTAGCTGAAATGATTTGAGAAAACTTTGTGGAGTATGTACCTGTGGTATGAATTGATCAGGTGACATGAAACCATTCTTTCCTGGCTTTTGAAAGGGTGGAAAACAAAGGAAGATGACAACAGATTAGCACAACTGTCAGTTTACTTTTCCTGCTAGAACCTTGATAGACCGTGGTTGATTGTTGTTTTAATTAATCAGAAGCAATCAGCTTGTAAATACTGTGATTAACACAGCTTCTATTTAACCCTGTGTTGAGTTTTCCAAATGGTGTATGTAGCAGTTCTGCACCGTACAAGGGGAGTCTAAAAGCTCTCAGGTAGAAGCTCCAGAAGCTGAGGATGGCTTCTCGTGCTGAACTGCAAAGGCAGCCTCCAGCTGTAAAACAGCATAGCAGAATGCAGCAGCAGAAGTCCAAATGTTTTTCTACTGTTTTTAGGAGAAGAGATTTTTTTTCTCTGAGATTCCCAAATAGCGGTTTGAGACTTTGATTCCCAAGTGGCAGCCTGTGCTTAAGCTAATGGAAATTGCTTGTATAAACTTCTATTTCCTTTTCTCTCCATAGGTTTGTTGATTGGCTCTGGTTGTGCCCTGTATCCTCTTGGCTGGGACAGTGAAGAAGTCAGACAAACCTGTGGTAACCTTTCCAACCAGTTTGAATTGGGTGAGTTATCATCAGAGCTTCTCAGTCACATTATACTCTAGCAAATGGGGGCATGAGCACAGGCTTGGAGAAGCAACCCCGTCATGTGTGGTAGGGTATTCATGTTGCATCATTCTCATATGGTGCCAAGGCAGGGGATTTCAGATAGATTTGCTGGAAATATTTTCCAGAAGAACATTAGAAAATAAAATGAAGGAATGTATGTATGCATGTATATATTTAAGACATCAGATTTAATAGTCTTGCAATATGGGAGCTACCACTCCTGGAGGTCTTGACAGGGTAGGCAGAGGCATCACAGCACAGGTAAGGGTAATTCACAGTGAGTGCAATCAGCTGTCTTTGAAGTCTGGCATGTTTATGGTCTTCTAACCCAAGCCTTAAGAGTATGTTTTTGGTTACTTGCATCCTTGGGAAGCTGATAAATAACCCTTGCTCCCTGTGTCAGCCTTTTCCCAAACAAGCCACTGGTCTTAATGGTGATGTCTATACTGAGTGCTGAACAAGAGCCAGGCTCATGGCCATGTGGTATGGGGTGAGCCACCTCTAGAGAGCTCACTGAGCTGATAGAATACAAGGGACCAGCGGGGAGGTAAGGATTAAGCAATGTGAATAATCAGGATCTGACGTTTGCATGCATACTCAGGTCCTTGTTTAGCTAGAAGGATCAATACAGCTGCTGACAACCTACTCTATAAGTGCTCTTTGATCCTGTATCACTTGAGAAAGAGAGGGTCTGCAATCCTCCTGAAGAAGCAGGAAAGACTGAGCACCCTGACCATCCACAGGCTTGGGAGCTCCCACTCCCAAGCATGGGCACACACAGCTCCCCATTTCCAGCCCCTGTGAGCTAAACCTTACGGCCAGTGTTAGAAGCCCTTTCCGTGGCTGCGTGTGCAGGGCTTGTGGTAGCCTAGCAGTAATCCTTGTGCAAGGAACAGTGGATGAAAATGGTTTCTTAGCATTAAACACAGACCTGCTGCATTATCTTTTAATTTTACACTGATATTTCTGTCAGGCTTCCGGATTAAGTAATTTTGTGTCCATCTCAGAGATGTTTCTTGTGAAGATATGCAAATGAATTGAGGTCAAAAGGTAAAAAAGATGTCAAAAAAGAATATTTCTTTGGGAAAGATCTTTCAGTTCACCCTCCCTCACACCATTCCTGTGGTGTTTTGGAGTGCATTTGATCTGGCATGGGACCAGAAATTTGTATTACCAATATCAGCACCCATCTCTACCACTGCCACTGATGTTGTTGTCAGCAGCCACTAATGGTGTTGCCCAGAGGATGTGTAACATGCTCTGGAAGCTCTACCTTGTTATTCTGAACTCTAATATCCTTCTGTGCTATTGATACCCTCACTGGTGCATGCTGATGCCTGCTCTTTCACACCAAGCACGCAAGCAGCGCCGATTTGTGACTCCTGCTTGTGTCTCCTGACAGCCTGCTTGTTCTGTGGCTTCAGTCACTGCTCTTCCCAGAGTGCAGAAAAGTGTTATCTTTCCATGTTATTTCTTTGCAAACCCACAAGAAGGTGGATGTCATGCCAGTCTGAGCTCCTTGAAGGCAGTGCTTAGGCAGTTACAAACTGTGACCTTAAACACAGTCGTGGCCACAGTCAGAGCAGCATCTCTGAGACCACCTTCACCATCTCAGTCTTGACTCATGAGTCAGATATTTGCATAAATCGAATCACTCTGCCATTAAAGTCAGTGAAGAAACCCATGTGAAATATTTCAGCTGACAGCTTTCCTTCCAGGTATGCACAAGGACCATGAGTTATATTACATTAACTGTGAAAGCATGTACTCTTACTATATTTTCTGGACCTGGAGCATGCAGGGCATGGGTTTTGCATGCCTAGACTTGATGGGAGTGCTGGTCTCGCCAATCTGCTGCAATTGTATGTTAACACATTAATTAACAGATTATAATGACAGCTGAAATTTGCTGTAGTGATTTCCACCAGGCAGCTCTGCCACTAAACATCCCTTTTCCACATACATTGGCAGTGAATTTAAATGCTTGGCTAGGATTTTTTGACTTAATGTCAGTGCTTGGTTGATGTTGTGTTAGCAAAGTCATCTGTAAAGAAGAGGTACTGTCCGAGGGCCGTTTAATAACCAGACTGCTCATCGTCTTTCATAAATACCTCTTGGCTGGTGATAACCCAAACCCTATAGTCTTTTCTGAATCATTAGAGGCTGGCTTACTCACAGCCTACAGGCCAAAAATGATGTTTCAAAGACTTAATCTCACTAAGTCTCACGACAAATTTAAGCAATTATTGCTTTCATTTGAATATTTAATTTGATTAAGCCGCAATGATATGCTTTCTATTCCTGAGTCTGTGAAATAAGTTGTCTCAAGAACCATATATATATATACAGGGTGCATTCAAAATCCGCCCTCAGAAAAGCTGAGCTGCCATGAGCCCTGCACTGGTTTGCTGATGGGAGAAATGGGGGTGGTGGGAGTGCTGGGTCCTGCACCTCCTGCTGCTGTGGGTGCTAGCGAGGATGACACCGAGAGCCTAATTCAGCACATGTGGTTGCTCTCAAAGGAGGTGGTGTTCAAAGGGATGCTGATCAGCAGGCAGCATTCAGCCTCCTCTTCGAGCATGGTAGAGCAACTGTTGCAGCCAGGGCCACAGGGAACATGTACGTGCAGTTAGGAAAAGAGGGTCAAAGCACACCGAGTTTGAGCACAGAGCCAGCAAAAGCAGAGATTCAGCAGTAAGGGAGATCAATTCTGGACTTGCAAAAGGTGAAGAGAAAAAATGGTTGAGGTTGGAAGTAGAAAACATAATCCAGGAGCTGCAGTCTACTTTATAGGAAGATAAGAAAGACGAGGCAGGTGCAGAGGAGGGACTGCAAGAAGTCACTTGAGAAGCAGCTGAATTGTGCACCGTGAAACGTAATATTAACCAAAATATTCCAGAGTTAGCAATTAAATGAAAATTTTTGCTTTACCAAAACAAGACAAACCCCCGCCCCCCATAACATGCTTGTAACTAGATAGAATAAATAAATAGTAATGCTAAACCCATAAAAAAGCCTAATCCTTAGTGGGTGTGCTAGATAAGAAGTGCTTCTTCATGTCTTCAGGCACTCTGAAAAGGCATTAGACTAATAGGCACTCCAAATAGCACTGAGATAGATAGCCCATATTGTGAAGAGGGGACCTCCGCCCCCGCCAAACACACACATTTCTGTGTACATTCCAAAGCAATATTTTAGAAGGCTGCAGGAAAAATAACCATGCCTTTAATGTACTTATAAGTGGATTTGGGTATTCTTTTTTAGAAAACCTGAGCTGACATTCTGAAATGCCCAGCAGTTTGCTGCTCTTTTTAAAATCGGATATTTGTTTGTTTCTATGAAGTGAGCTATGTCCAAAGGGTTTATTTAAACATTTATGTATTTAATTGGGCTAATTTTTTTCAATCAAATGAAAGTGTTTATACAACTCTGTCTCTTCAAAGAGGAGTCATTCTTCAACTGAAGATATCCTGCCAAGGACAACCCCATTTGTTGATTAAATTGCATTCAATAGATGAGCTGTTTTGCTAATGAGGATGCAGAGTAACCTCCATAAATAGACAGATGAGAGACTGGTGCACCTGTAGAGGGGCCTGCTGTCTGCTCTTCTCTAGCAATCTGTTTTTGCCATCGTGAAAAAAAGCACAGCGGTAGATTAGGGCTTTGACAAATGACCTCTGGGAAATCTTATTGCAGGGGAGTTAAGGCCATGACAGGTCTCTGCTGTGTTCCTCTGCTTGTGGTTCCCAGCTCCCTGGCAGTCAGCAGGATCTGTATGGAGGTCTTGGGGCCTCGCTCCATACTGCAGCATGCCATCTCAGGTCATGGATGCAGCAGGGTTCCCACCAGACCAGGAACTGGAGCAGTCTTCTGCTACTGTTTTTAGGTTGGTAACTCCTAGAAGTAGGGCAAGAGAAGCTTATGTTTTAAACTAGCACAGTTGTTTGCCCAGTGACCACGTCAAAGCCCTTAGTGTAATTAGCATTTGGCCCAGGCTAATGCCTGAGGTGGAGACTGGAGTTACAAACCAGCAGTACTTCCAGGGACTGCCTTTCACTTTTACCAAATGTTGGAGGATGGATCAGAATCATCTTAATCTCTTGTCACCACACAAGCTGTTATTGTTATGCTGCATTATTTATACCCTGGAATTGCCTGTGTTCCCAGTCAGGACAGCACTGACATGGCATAGCAGTACAGAGCTGCTGACTGGAGGGTGTGAAAGTGAGTCAGATCTACACAATCGCGTGGTCTGCAAAAGGAATTAGCAATTTCCCAAAAGCAAGCATCTTTATCGCATATCATATAGCACACATTCAGTTTTGCTGAGCTAGAGGCACTAATACCATTTTGTTTTCATTTCTAAATGTACCATGCAAGAATAACAGCTGAAAATTGAGGGTTTTAGTGGGAAATTCATTAAGGTGAGGGACCCTGCATTAAGGCGAGAGTATGCATTAAAGCAAAGACTGCATCAGACATTTGCAAAAAACATCCACATTTTGCAAAACTTAAACTGTGTGAAGAAATCTTCTGAACTTGCATGCCTTTTATTAAAAGGCAACGTGAGTGTATATGTATGAATACATTAGTATTGGTTTTGAATGTCTAAAACCAATATGAGACTTCATTTTAGGCCATTGATTTCCCTAGATGTGCATGCAGAGGCTGCTCAGTTGTTGTATGCTCCTTTCTGTTGTGATGGGTGCAGAAGCAGCTAAATCCCACAGAAGGTCCTGGAGGGGACATGGTGTGCTCAGTTTAACTCACAAAATAGAGCCTCAGTTGGCATCTGTTGAAACAGCACTACAAGACCAATACCTAAGAGCCCAAACAGCAAAATGGTTATCTAGAGTAAGATTAATTTATCTAAATGTAGATGATTCATGCCATTGTAGGTTCCCTAGGAAATTTCATCTGGCCTCCAGCTGCCACTTCCCTGCCACCAGATGTATGAAATGATATTATGTACTTACCTTATTAACCTGAAAGAATGAAGACACTAAATTCAAGAAAAACTCCAATTTTTAAGTTGTACTACTTGGAAAAAAAATTTGTCTTCCTTTGAGGAAGTGTGGTGTGTTTGGGCTATCAGGACCCAGCCTGGATGATCAATGCTCCAGAATATTTTTACCCCTTTTTGTGAGAGATTACTTTTTGTGTCATACATTTCCTACCTAGGACCTACTTCTTTATTCTGCTGGGTGATCATTTGTGCTAAGAAGCATCCTACAAACATGGCTCGGTGTTTGCTGTGTGTAACTACTTTCAGGGCTCATCTTGGAGTTTCATGATGCTTTTCTTTGCTGTTAAAGGTGGTGAAAATCACTGGTCTGGCAGCAAGGGCTTTGTTGTGGTTTAACTCTATCCCAGCTGAAACCAGGACAGGCTTGCATGGCTCAGGTGTGGCTATCAGCATGCTGTGCCTGCACTTGACAGGTGCTGCCACAGCCTGCCTGAAATGCATTCTGTGCTTGTTTGAGTTCCTACCACCCTTATGAGGCTGGGAATAGCCTCCCACCCTATTTCTTCTGGAAGTCCTCCTAGATGCTTTCCAGTTGTTTCATGTTCTCTAGCTGTCACGCATGGAGACTTCCTAGGTCTGGGGCCCCAGCTGCAGCAGCAACCAAAGCAGATGGCTCTAAATGCACACCTTTGCTTGACCTCTGTGGTTGTCCATCCATCTGCGAACCACCGTGAAAGGGCTTTCCTGGCCAAAGTGGCTGTCTGGAGAGCAATATAAAAGGCTGGCTCCCATCCTGAACTAAACAAGCAGCTGAATTGCCCTCAAAAGCTCCCAGAAACTTCTCTTTTGAGGGATATTTGTTTCCAAAGATCATTATTATTAAGGTTCCCTTTTGCCACTTTTAGAGGGCCTGAAATATCTTAAAGGGAACTGTTGACTCGGTAATTACTTCTGCTGTAGAAATATTAAAGTAAATGATCTTTAAAGCACTTTAAAAGCAAACAGTGCAGTTACTAAAACAACAACATAAAACTCCACAGAAAGCAGTGAATATAAAAAAATCTTTGTCAACTAGTTAATTGGCCTTAGGTGGCATTATTTCAGCATCTGTCTGAGAGTGTTGACATACAGTGCCAAAATGATCAAGAAAAGGATTTAGAGGGTAGGACAATTTATTAGAATCCTATTAAAGGCAATGGCTTCAAAGCTGCATTTTTCTATGAGCAATCTATCTGACAAAGCCAGTTTTTTCATTTGCAGATCCTCTGCAAAGAGCAGAGATTTTACCAATTCATTTTTTTTGACTGGGGCTGAGCACAGTCTTTATAAGCATACCTGAGCTGCAGCTGCTGAGTTCTTAGATAAATGAATGAGTCAGCCTATGTGCTAGTGAAGAGTTTCAACAAGAAACATTTCCTCTTTAGTGCTACCTGCGTAACTTCCATTCTTAAATCTTTGTAAGCCTTTGGTGACTCTATCAAGGTCCACATATATTCTGTCTAATGTGAGGCACTTACCTTTGTTGCCACGGTTAGAACATGGTCATGCCAGGATCCTCTGCAGTCAATGGAGAAAAGAAGCAGCATCAGAAAGAGACTTAGAATACGTGGGAGCAAGTACCTGGTGCTCTTTATTACTTGAAAAGGGCAGCTAAACTGGTTGCTTGGAATCCTTTCATAGTTAAAGGGAGAGAAATAGGTGCTACTAGAGTGGGGTTCACCTGCTGTACATCAGATGTCTACCTTAAGATGAAACGTAACACATTTTTGTAAGTGACTTTTTCTCCTTGTCTCCAGAGGGAGTCTGTGGGACTAGTCCAGTGTAGGTCTCTGCACTGTGGATGTCCAAAGAGAGGTGAAATTAGTTTCACTTCCTGCAATAGGTGAGCTTTCTGCTGACTTGTTCCAGGAGGCTGGAGAGCTCCTCATTAGCAGGACACGAGCTATTTACTCTTGGGGATTTGTGCATTGTAATTGACACAAGGTATTGGTTTCTCCTTTGTTGTTCCATGACAAAGGCACACCTACAGCAAATTTGAGATTTGATTAAGCAAAATTATGTGATCCTGGAAAGAAAGGAGGATTTGATCATATGAGCAAGTGTTTGCATACGGCAAAACTGAAGAATTTCAAGTTGGCACTTCTTTTTCCACTGTTTTACACTTCTGAAATTTATGAGATTTTATGCGTTTAATCACAGACCAAAATGTCCATGCAATTTCTTTGACCAATTATAAGTAACCAAAATAGCTTGATCTGTGCATGTATAAAAAATCATATATTTATTAAAAAGAGAAATGAATTGAGAAAGTCATATCCATGCAACAGACAGAGAAACCAGCTTCACTAAATTCATTATTTTGTATCAAGCTATTTGTTTGGCTACAGTTTTACCTTATATAGTGTTCTTTCTTTGTTTCACATAACTACTTTAATCCTTTCTGGATGCATTCCAACTCTTAACTTCTTCTCCTGCTTTTGTAGCTGATTTCACATGACAGTTTTTCATTGTAACTGTGTAAAGAAAGAAAAAATCTTCAGCTATTTAATTTATCTTGGCTTTGCTTCAAAATAATTGTGGCTTCTTATTAATTAGCTGATTATCTTTTACATTAGTTTGTGGCTTTCTTAGCTCAAATCCTTGTATATCCTTTAACATCACACTTCTTACTTTTTTCTCTGATTACTTGATTGATCAACACCTTGACTGATTACATGAATTAACATTCCCTGTAGTACTGGACTCTCATGTGAAGCTGTTAATTAGAGTTCCTGCACAATCTTTTGCAAGTAGGAGTTGTAGGGTTTATTTCTGAGGGTATATCATTTGTAGTCTTCAGCCTGGCTAATTCTGAAACCTTTTTTCCTTCATCTTGGAAAATAGGCTGTACTTAAGGTTAAATTATTACAGTTTGCCAAATACTCTGGGCTGCAAGCCCAGGATAGTCTTAACAGTAACAGCAAAGAAGGTACAATATTTAAGATACTAAGTCTTGCAATTAACAGGTTTGCATCCAAGACACTTTCATATTCTGGGTATTTTTTCATAAGTGTCAGTTATTGGTTATTTTAGAAGAAAATCATATGTTATTTCCAGGACCTTGATAACTATATGTGATAATTATTTATAAGACATCATGAGTAGAAATCCTGGTAAAATTCTGTTTTGGCAACTGGATCCTGGCACAGCTCCACAGAAGATCAAGTATCCACAGATTTTCTGTTACCAAATTTCACTCACTCCCAAATTTGTCTTAATCTTTATTTGCCTTATATATGGAAGAGGAGGGGGGAGCTACGGACACATATCATGGCCTTGTAGATCACATTAAAAATCAGGAAAAGGCGTGGAAGTGTTTTTTAATAAGCCCATCCATCACTGCAAAACTACCCTTCCACATTCTTTGATTTCTTTTGATTTAGCAAATATTGTCTTCTGTTCTATGGGGCTCTTTTCTCCTGAATCTTCTTTTGATAGAGTCCCCACTCACCTTGCTTTTGTCCTTTATCCTCGGGGACTGGATTTCCTTGAATTTCTTTCAATCCTTTTAGAAAAGAGAGGAGTGTAATGTTTCCACTCTTTCCTTCTTTTATTTACCTGGAAAAAGGCTATCCAGCCCTATAGCTGCAAGGTCTGTTATTCTATGATTTCAGAGTTCATCCTGACACTCTCTTGCTGCCAATCCCAGTAAAACAAATGTGAAAACAAAGTTCTTAATGGCTGGCTACAAGTTTACCTGAGCCAACTTGGACAGTCCTGCTTCACTGAGCAACCAAGAGCTCCAATTATTTATGCTCTCCTTTATTAAAAAAAAAACAAAAAAACAAACAAAAAAAACAAAAACAAAAACAAAAAAACCCAAACAAACACAAAAAAACCCCCCACAAACAAAAAAAACCATCCAGAACTAAAAAAACACTGAAGCCACAGCTTCTCTCTGCATACCGACCTGTCAGGTAAAGACCGATTTGTTAAAAGCAACACCAGTTCTATGCATAGAAGGAAGCTGCTGTGATGCACGTCATCTCTATCAGCTAGAAGAGTACTTCAGCTGCTGGGGAATTTGCTTTGGCATGAAGCCAGATCCAGCCCATCTTATGAGCAAGAACATGTACACATTCCTGCATGCCTCTCCACACCCCCAACGGACTGGCACAGTTCTACCTGTATGTCTGTATTCCTGTGCATCCTTGAGGAAAACAACAGCTTTTGTGTCTCTGTGTATGTGTGTGAAGAGTGATGCGGTTTCACTAATTGTTTTAATTCTATCAATTAAGTGTCCTTGCTCTTTGTTTTAGAGTTTTGACATTTAAAACATGGGAAACGTCAGTGCAATGTTTCTGATGTTTAGTATGATGGGCTCCATGAAGGCAAACTGATCTATGGGGCGGCTGAATTTAAGCCCCAGTTCTGCAAAGCCCTTAACCATTTGCTTACCTCTGTATACATGACTAGTCCCACTGATGGCAGTGCAATAAAATTTGAACATGAGAAAAGGTCCTTCTATGGTACCTATTATTATAATATAAAAATATAAAGCTAGAAAGCAAAGTCTATCTTCTCTAATGTATAACATTTCTATAGGTATATTTCTTTTCATTTGGTGTTACATTTAATTGCTCATCAACCCTACTTTTTACGAAGCTTCATCTTCCTTTTAAGGCGGTGTTTATTGTCAAAGTGAAGCAGAAGTAATTTTACAATTTAAACTGCAAATAAACTACCCAATTATTGACAACCAACAATCTTTCCTTAGGGTGCAATGGATTAAAATAGCTCATACATGTAGTAAAATGAGAACACCAGAGCAGAAACATTAACTCAAAATTATTTTATTTTCCTTGTGCAATATAGGATTATATTGCTGCCGGGGTAGCATTGTTTCATTTTGACACGTGGCTGTGCAGTGTGGGCAATCATTCTGTTCAACTGGTACGTTCGAGATGGATTCTCTCTGGCCTTATAGCTATACTTAGCTATACTTAGCTATGGACCGAGGACTTACCTATTCTTGCAACAAAAAGTAGAGCTAAGTCCTATACCCTCAGACACCCTCCCCGCTCCAGGCTCTTCTTCAGCACAATAGCTTGAAACGCTGTTCTGCTCAGCATCATCCAAGTACAGATCAAGCTATTTTATCCGAGGCCTCCCATTGCTCCTGACACAGGCTGGAAATAATGGCCAAGTTTATTGCTGTGCTATTATTGCTGTAAGGTCAGGCTCTCGGCTCTTTTATCCATTCTCCTGCACTCTCTCATTCTTTCATTTGTTCATCTTGACCCAACTCACACTTGTGAACTACATTGCATTTGTTAGATCAAGAGGCTGCCTGCCATGCCTCAGAGCATTAAGTAGGGCACTGGTCCTTAGGGTAAATGGAGCATGCTATGGAGAAATAAACGTTACTCTCTTCAGCCAAGACTGAATGTGCGTGTTGTATCTGTTGAGCACATCTCTGACACTGATTTAACAGTTCTTTTGTCTTAATATGTACCAGGTATACTCTCCCCCTCTTCCACTGTCAAAGCACAAAAGTTGAAGTCACACCATGCAAAAGTTCAAATTTATTTCATTCAATCCCACTTAGGTCACAGCTTTGGGCAGTGCCACCAGGTGAATCTTTAAATGCTTTTTAAAGCAGCATTTTGACATTTATTTTCTCTACCTGGAAGCATCATGATGAGAAAGACTTTTTCAAGCTGCAACTACAGTTTTCTAGTAGTTTTAGGAATACTTAGCAATTTAAAAAGACTTATCAGATGGAGTCCATCTTATCTCAAGAAATGCTTTAGTACACCCCACCCTGCTATAAACGTGATCGTTTTCAAAGCAGTCCAGTGTATTTAGACATCTGGTGTATGCTTAAGCCTGGTTTTGAAATTCCCAGCCGAAACTATAGACAGTGTGTGTACACAGGCAAAGCAATAGATGGTCCAGAGACAGGTCTCTCTAGGGACTGCTGTGCAATTGGGCAAGGATCAGCATCAGTGACATTACCAGGCATTTGGCATCTCTCCATGGTTTCTGATGGTCTTCTCCTTAGGAAGTCAGACTCTGTGTGGCCTTCTGTAAGGCAGCCAAGAATGGTGTTGATCTACAAGAGAATAACCAGATTACAAAACCAAGTAAATCTCTCTCTCTGCTCCAGCACATTAGGGAGAGAGGCTACAACTCCTCAAGACCTATGGTCACATCAGGATCTTTATTTCACTGGACTTTTTTTTAAATAGAAAGTTTTGAGGGTTATGAAGAAAAAATGAAACAAGTACTATGCTTCCTGCTGTGGTGTCAACCTGAGATCCTCAGAGTGGCCAAGAGCGTAAGTGTTGCCTCCCATTAATGTCTCCTTATAAAGCTGGCCTGACAATATCCTTGCAGACAGTCAATGGATGTGCTGTCTGCCTTGAGGCATGCTAATGCTTTGGACATGTTGAAATGTGCAGATGTCTTGTGCCTAAGGCAGGATTAGTTGAGTTGATAATTGCCTGAAAAGGAAGCCTGGCCCTCAAGGATGCCATTGGGACGGAGTATGGACATGCCACCTGTTTCAGCTCTGTCCTAGATGGAAAATCTGCTGTTACCTTCTGTTCTCTGGAGGGGAGAATGGTTGCTGCTGCTTTTTCCAGAGAGTGGGAAGGAAGTGTTGTATTGCTACTTGTGCCTTACTGAGAGCACTGACTGCTCAAAGCAGGGCGGTATCACCCAAGATAGCAACGCAGGGAGAACCTCAGTTGTAATAAGTCCCAAGTACTCAAGGTCCAAATGACCAAGATGATGCAGCCCAAATGAAAATAATTTTTGAGATGAGCTGAAATCCTGAGGAGTAACAGCAGCCATCTCCTTGCTTTCGGAGATCTCTGTGAGGAGGCTTCCTCCCTGCTGCAGCTCTTTTCCTGATCTCCTGTACTGCAGGCATGGCAGTGCCTGGAAGGGGAGCAGTCACTTTATGGTCCACCATGGGATTCCCCAACACCATTCGCTGGTGATGAGTTTGGCTGTATAAAGATACTGTGGCTATTAAATGTATTCAAGGCTATCTTGTGACACCATTAAACACATTAGATAAAAGATCAGTGAAGTTTTAAGCAATTAGTTTTGACCTTTGGTGGGGATAGGGAAATTTCTCTATTTTTGTATTTATGGACTCCATTCCCACAGCAGCCCCCATGCAGGTAGACCCCTGACACCATGATCCTTTGCCACCGGGAGCCTCCTGGTCAGGATTGATGCCTGTGAGAGGGCAACATGAACGGGTTCCCTGCAGCTATGTCCTGGGTTATAGCCACCCAGCAGCTTGCAGCTGGGACCAGTTTCAAGCCCTGTCACTGAGATGGACCCACCCAGCTCTTTTTGAAGGGAGCAGGCCCTGGCCCATGTTACATGCAAACCCTCAAAATCTCCATCAAAAATAATCAAAATGCCCTCAGGTGCTGTCTGGAGGAGGAGAAGAAGGAGAAGGCTGGGAAAAACGCTCTTCTGACTGCAGCCGCTGTGGAGGGTGGTGCCATGGGTGGAGGGACGCCCACCCCATGGCTGGCCTCTGCTTTGGCTCTCGTGTGGCTTTTCCTCCTGTGTGGAAGACAGCAACTGGCCAAGCAAGTGAGCTTGGAAGCCTGTCTGCTGAACCAGTAGAGAAAATTAAGGGGAGCTATTTAAACAGCTTGGCTTCTCTAATTGCTTGAATTACACCCCACATTCCCCACCTAAGGCGGACGTACAAGCGGGCAGAAACCTAGAAAAGTGCTTTTTTCCTGGGTGGGCAGAAAGGAGGGTGATGGTGGTGGTGCTTCCTCCCCCGGCTAACGCTGTGCCGTGTCGCTCTGTTTCCCTTGCAGGGACCTGCCACATCGGCTGGGCCTACTACTGCACGGGCGGGGGCGCGGCGGCGGCCATGTTGGTGTGCACCTGGCTGGCCTGCTTCTCGGGCAAGAAGCAGAAGCAGTACCCCTACTGAGCCGGGCCCGGGGCACGGGCGCTGCCAGGCACCTGGGGGGCTTGCCGACGTCTTCTGGATAATGACGATGAACAAGAAATTTTTAAGTGCTTTTTCTCTGGAGCGGGCGTGAGGTGGGACAGCGGGTAGCCCCAGGGAAGGCAGGGAGGTGAATGGCGGCGCAAAGCCACCTGGCTGGGTTGGACAGGGATGGGCTTTCTCACCCAAGCCCTCCTGTGGTCTGCGCCACAAAAATATAAGCAAGGAAAACTCCGCTTTAGCAAATGGCGAAATTCTGCGTGCACTGATGAATTGAGAGGTTGGTGAGGGGGCGGCAGAGCTGGGGGGCTGGCGTAGCGCCTGGCAGCCCCTCAGCACGGCGCTCCCGAAAGCACACATGCACGCACAAATGTTGACCATGGCACAAAATGAGTAGAGAGGAAACTTTTTTTGGTGCGATTCTTCTTTCTTTTCCTTTTTTCTTACTTCTCTCTGGTGGTTTAAAATTCAGTCTTGCAACACTTTTTAATCTATATATTAAACTTAATAAAAGGACCAATAAGCCACTTTATCAGTATTTTGTATATTCTCTATACATTTTTCTTCCCCAAACATTTAGCCACTGCTTATTCAGCCCTATGTAACTTTTATTAAGCCTCTGTGTTTTCAACATTATTACAAAAATGCAACATAATTACTTGGCATATGTAGCCTTTCCCTATAGTACTTTTGTGAAGTGCAGTAAATGGACGTTTTTCTGTCCATTGGAAATTCCACTCACAGTACTGTAGAGCTCTGTTGGTTATGTATGACTAACAGGAAACTTCTTCCAGACATAGATTTCTGTTGCTGTTATGTTTAGCTCATTGATGTTGTATTGTGCTGTACCATGTTTATTATTTCAATATTCATTTTTGTAAAAAAAAATATATATAATATGTGCTATTTTATGTTTGTATTTGAAAAAATCTCTGTAAATAAATTTTTCCTTGATCAATATTTGCAATGCCTGGTCATGTCACTAGATGAGAAAGTTCCTTCCTTTCCCAGATCCCTATTGGAAAAATCCTCAGAAATAATCATGACTTTCATATCCATGCTATATCCTTTTTCCCTGTAAAACATGTACATTTAGGGTTCGGTTACGTTGCCTGAGGAGAGACATCTATTGCCACTGGAGGCATTCTAGCATATCCCACATTTTTGCCTGGTGCTGTCAGGTGTTCTTCAGGACTTCAGGGAGACCTTCCTCATTCTGGCCTGGCTGCTGCGGACTCAGGATCGCACACTGCGCTGCATATCCCTGTTTGGGCAACTGAAACGAGCCCTGACTTTCTAAATACCATGGACGCTGATCAAATGCCTGCCAGACAGTATACCCTGCACAAGGCACTGTACACACAAAACTCAAAACCAGTCTTTTATTTTCTTTAAGAAAAACAGTGTGAACTTAGAGTGTGGGAACTTGTAAGGGGTTTTCAATCATGACATTAACTGATGTTACTCCCTTTCAAATTTGTTTTTCTGCTGTTGTTTTCCCAATATGATATTTCTGTCATGTATTTCTAAGTGACCGTCTGTGTTCTAGGTGCGGTTCTGCTGGTTAACACCACTTGTACCTGTTGCAACTCTGAAATCATGCAGTTGCTTTGTACATTACGCTGGGCAGCTTTTTGGAGGTATGTGGAAATAGCAATGTCAGTTTACAGTGATCAGTCCTGATATCACTGAGCTGAGTTTTATTGAGTTTCATTATAGGCTAAGCACTATTTATTTGCTTTATGGTGCTGTGCAGTGAAAACAAAATTGTACCTTACCCCTCCCAGACTAGCCCAGAATAGCCCTATTGCATCTGACTGCACTTCTGCTGAGAAGCAAACCAAGCAGCCGTGGGGGCTTGCCTCCCTGCATGCTCTTTCAGTGGCACCAGCAGCAGCAGGACATGGAGCTCTTCCCTCCTATTCCAGGTTTCAGGGCTCATCCCTTCTCGTGAGCGCTCAGGACCATACCCAACCCTGCTGCGGAAGGTCAGTGGCATTCCATATATCCTCACAGTAAGTATGAACATGCCTGTTAGGGTTGTGGACTGCTACTTTATTAAAACCGAAGGAGATATAAACACAGCTTTGGCTGTGGTTCCCCTGGCTCCAGTAAAATCTTTGGTAAGTATCACAACAGAAAAATGCTGCCTTTGTACAGTGTGCTACCACGGAAAAATGCCTTTCCTTCTACTGAAACTGCAGTTTGCTATACAAAGTTTCAGTGACGTGGCTATACAAATACAAGTGTTATTATTCTAAATTTGACCCTCTCTAGATTATATCCTGGCTCATGCATCATGGAGAATATTTTGACAGTTTTTAGATCTTCCTGTGCTCAGATTCAGGCTTGATTTATCATGACAAACTGGAGCTACACAATTACTTCATGAAGAAATTTAAGTTTTTGTTACAATACAATACAATTATAGCATGACTGACTTTCTCTGAATTTGTATAAAATCTCCTTTTTTTAGTTTGGAATTGATTAAAATGCCAATTTTTAATAATCAAGCCAATGGCACATGCTGCACCTGCTTTGTAGCTGTTTATCAAATAGCCTTCAGCTGCTCTGATATGAATAAACCAATCACAGTTTAATTAGGTTTGTCCACATTTGTGCTTTTTGGTTCTGATATTCATTTTGCACCAGAATATAAATACCATTTATTATCATGGTTATCAAGCCTCACAGCTACAAACTAATAACTTCGAACTGGGCAAAAGATTGCTTTCACAGTATGAACTGTCAATGAAATATTTACAATATTTACTATTTTTAATTTTCCATTTATTTATTCTTGAAGATGAGGAGCTTTGCCTTGCATTTGTCAAAACAAAAGATGGAAGCTTGCACAAGCTCCTAGGTCACTGAATTCTGTCCCTGCCATTGCTGACAATCGTATCACATAATCCTGCTCATAAATTTATCAACCTCTATTTTGAAACTGTTTAAGCAGTTTTTCCCCTACAACTACATTGGGAAATTTATTCCAAAATCTCATTCTTTGGGTGATTAGACGCTTCCTAAGTCCAGATCACCCTTTATTCTGGAGCCTTCTGTCAACGCAGATGTCAGAAGTCTCAGTCCACTTCCAAAAAGTACTCTTTGAGCAGCAAGTTTCATCCGTCACTCCTAACTAATACAGGAGCTATATAGAAACAAATTGTATGGTCACAGACTACTGTTCATTACCAGAAGCTATCTTAGGACCACGGAATAATTCAGGTGGGAAGGGAACTCAAGAGGTCTGTAGTCCAGCCTCCTGTCCAAGGCAGGGTCAGTCATGAGGCCACAACAGGTTGCTCAGGGTTTTATCTCATCTGGCCTTGAAAACCTCCAAAGATAGAGATGCACAACATCGCTGGGCAGCCTAACTGCCCTCATGGGGAAACAGCTTTCCTTATAACTGATCTTTTGTTTCAGCTTATGACCACTGTCTCTCATTCTCCCACCAAGAATCACTGAGAAGAGCTCATCTCCATCTTCTGTCACTTCCCCATAGGTACTGGGTGGCTGCTGTTGGGTTCTTGTTCTCCCCTACAAGCCATCTTTTCACCAGGCTGAATAAGCCCCAGTCCTTGGCCTACCTGCACAGGACAAGTGCTCCAGCCCCTGACCAACTTGGTGACTTCTGCTGAACCAGCTGCTGTTTGTTGATGTCTTTCTTAGACCAGGGCGCCCAAAACTGGATGTGGTATCCACATGTGGTCTAACAGTGCTGATTAGAGGAGGACAAGCACTTGATTCCATATACTGGCCCTGCTCCTGTCAATGCAGCCCAGGAGGCTGTTGCCCATATTGCTGCCAGGTCATGCTGCTGGCTGCTGTGCATCTTGCTGTCTCCAGGCCCCCAGATCCTTTCTGCAGAGCTACTCCCCAGCCAGGCAGCCCCCAGCCTATGTCACTGCAGGGGCTTCTTCCTTCACAGGTGCAGAACTTGGCATTTGTCCTTTTGAATTTCATAAGGTTCTGTCATTCTTTTCCTCCAGCCTGTCTCAGTCCCTCTAAATGACAGCCCTGACCCTCAATATATTGACTCGTCCCCCCAGCTTGGTGTCATCCACAAACTTGATGAGAGCACACTCCTCCTCCTCTTCCAGGTTACTGATAAAGCAATTAAACAGGACAGGTTCCAGGACAGACCTGTGATACCCCATTTACCACAAGCGTCCTGGTAGGGTCTGACCAGGAACCGTCACCCTCTGAGCCTCGTCATCCAACCAGGCCTTTACCCATCTGGTTGCCTACCCATCCAGACCATAATGTCCCAGCCTGAGTACCAAAAGCCTGTGGGAGCCTGTGTCAAAAGCCTTGCTAAAATCCATGAAAAATTACAACCACTGCTCTTTCCTCAATCACAAATCAGTCATTTTACCGTGGAATGCCACTGGGTGGGTCAGGCACAGTTTGCTCTTGATAAAGGCATGCTCCCAGTCACTGAAATGAGGTCATATGGGGCTACCAGTGGAAATAAGGTGTTGGGATCCTGTTGCCTTTGTCTGCTTAGCTTTTGCTTTGCATGGCTAAATACAGAAAAAATGGTCATCAACATATCTAGAAATATGAAGGGTAGGAATATAATTGAGCTCTTGAAGCTGGAAATTTATTTCATGTATGACTGAGTGAGGCAAGTGGAGGTGGAAGAACTTAGTGCAATACTTTATTTACATAAGTTTGGTCTTTGGGAATAATTTCAGGAAAACACATTTTGAGTAGGAAATTCTCCCACCCAAACCCCAGAGAGCTGGGGACTTACTTTGCCTATGCAATATAGTGTGCAGTGCCAAGACTCTTGTCCTGAGCACTAACACAGTATTCTGTGAGAAGGAAAATGTAAATTCTGTCATTCAAGCATTAAATCAGGGAGAAGCTTTTCTGCATAAATATGAGGCATGTGAAGGCCCTGTCTGGAGTTTGAGAGGGCATTATGCACTTTCTATAACAAAAAAGCCATTACTTTTCAAGACTTACATGTTAACAAATGACTCAAGTTTTCACTACATGCTGTAGAGTTTGCTTCCTCCCCAAAATACAAATATATGTCTATGAAAAAAAAGCTTTAAAAATGTTTTGAAATAAGACTTAGATAGCTCCTGAGGTGATTTAACCCCTCTATTTCCTTTTTTTGGATAGAAAATTCAGAAATCAATTGCAACTGCAATTTATCTGTCATTCTACAGTTTGAAATAGTCTATGAAAAATTTCAAACTGAATGACAAGACGGATAATCTGTACATCACCACAAGCATTAATTCTACTCTACATACTTAACCTTTCAGAGACACAATGGTGAAATTAGATATCTTTTTTTAGAAGTGACATTTTAGTGTAATCCTGCAAGCAGGCAGGCTTTTAAATATATGCTTTTGAGTAAGTATTAAGTGTTTTTATTATTATTATTTAAATAATGATGGATCAGAGAAAATAAGGAAAATTTTGAAACAGTTTCAAGTTTGGTTCTTTTGGTGGCAGAAGGGACAGTTATTACATTAAATATAAATAGGTTGACTTTTTTCATATTCCTCACCAAGAAGCAGAATGTTCATTGATATTTATATGTATATTTTAGCTGAGGAAAGACAAGCTCTGACTACTTTCATGGACAATTTTATGACTTTTTAGTCTGCTAGAAGTATCTGCTAAGAATGGCAGTATATTAGGGGTATTCTATGTTATGCTGAGCATATTAAATTAAACCATCACAAGGAAAATGATTATCTGAAAGGAACATATGGCACAACTTCATTATACATATCTACATCACCAGGGCCCAGTGCATTGTTGCCTGCTTTCCTGGCTGCCTAAAAGCAAATGAACTATATGTTACTCTGCTTTAAGCATCTTCCATCCCACACGGATATCTTGTGGCCCTCAAATATCTCCTCAACAGGCACTGTGGACCATACTGAGCATCACTAGAAGTATGATCATCTCCAAGCATGCCTCAAGCATGTTTGTGACCCCAGTGGTTATAAATCAGTTTGGCTTGGTAGAGTGGGAATGGTAAAGAAATGCTAGAGCACAGGAAAGCCACCTCTCACCTGAAGCCTAAATCAAATGCAGGTCTACATTAGCAGGCAGAAAGCCTATCTATGCCACACTATCCATGGGGATGTGTGGAAAATTTGCTGTCACCATGGAAAGCAGCTGTTAGCTTCTGCCTGCAGCAAGACTTAGCAGCCCAAGGAGTGAGTCTGTGAGTCTGTAACCATTCAGGTAACTTTCCAGACATTTTTCTTGTAGGACACACATGGAAGCCACTGCCTGAGTTCCCAAAAGAACACATTAAAGACAAAGAGTGCTCCCATCTTGCTTGTCCCCCTCAGAGGCAGTCCCACCTGGGGCAGAGGGAAATGCTCATATACAGCTCCTGCAGCAGCCCTGCACCAAGCCTCAGCTCCAGGACCGGAGAATAAAGACAATGACAGTGGCCAAGGTGCTCCATGTGCTTTTAAAAATTGCATGCAGCCCTGCTCTGCATACATCAACGTCTTCATCCTCTTTTCATTCTCCAGGAGCTATAGGTAACTTTGACTCTCTTCACACCAGCCAGCAAAACCAATATTTAAGTACACTTAATAAATAAAAGTTGTTGGGCTGTGTAGACAGTCAAGCTGCAAAGCACTTTTGCTCCGGCTCGTCACCAAGGAACTGAGTGTTTCATCAAGTAATGGACAGCAGCTTCCTACACAGGACTTCTGAGTGGGTGGTTTTGTACAAATTCCTCTGCCCCACAGCCCAATAATTTTATCCTGTTCCCTAAACCTATGCCAGATGTGACCACTTTTCAAAACCTTGGGCTTTTGAAAGCATGGTAGCTGCTAAAGGAAAAGCAAGCAGTTCATGCAAATACTTTGTTTTCTGTTAAGGATTCCAGTCACTTCAATGGGCTTGGACCAAACTCCATGACCCTGATCCAAAAAATAGAGGAGCCAATGGCAAAATAGTTGGCTGGCCTAACTCAGGCACAGATTCAATGGGCAAAATGCCATAACTATTCTATATCTGGCTTTGTATTATGTTCTGCTAAATTGTCCATCTTTTTTCCTACATGAAAAATACACACACACATGCACACGCACACATTTTATAAGCAAAAAAAAAATCCTAGATCTTTTTTGGTTCTGTATTTATCTAAATGCTCCTTGTCATCTGAGAATTAACTAAAACAAGATCCTACAAATGCAGAATCTATGTGGCACATAATATTGGCATTTAGTATTTATTTAGGAGTTATGTCTTCAAAGATCCGAAACTTTTAAAAAAATAATGTTTTGTATTGATTTTGTAGGCAAACAAGCTGCTGGATTTGGATAATAAAGCACCTTTTTTGCAAAGCAAACCAGCTGTGTGTCCTTATCTTGCCGGTTCCAGAGGAAGAAAATGAAAAGTGGATTAACTATCATAATAACTGTTTCAAAGGATATAAAGTAAAATCTGTTATATGATGTAAGGCTGTGGTTCTTAGCTGATATTACCAGGCTGGGTGGGTCCAAAGGGACTCTTTCTACTGCCAGGTGGAAAGGACAAAGCACAGAAAGAAGAAAAGCAGGCATATATACTGGGGGGTTTACTGAGGACCCCACTATAGGCTGGTAGTAGATGCTCCACACCTATGACTTGCTGTGGCTCAGTAACTCTCCATATGGAGCATTTGGGTTATTCTCCGTGTTATACCTCTGAAAGTATCAGTAAGCTTTCTGTTTGTACAGCACCCGGGACAAATATTTCCCAATCTATCAGTAGGACCCCTGGGTCCTATCCTAAAGTAAAGTAACTCCACAGCAAGAGTAAGGGTTAGTAAAGGACTTTCTTTTACTGAATGGTTATATCTTTTGGTAGGGAAATAGAGAAAGGAAATCTCAGTTAAAATGCAAGCTATAATGAGGATAATATATTTGAAAGGATTTGAATGGATTTGCCCGAAGCTCAGTGGTCATATTAAGAATTACAGTGGGAGTTTATTTGTTTTCAAGTAGCCATCAATACATAATTTGTTTTCTACACTTCTGGGATTAATACCTAATTACGGTGCACATGGAATTAAAAAGACTGAGTGCATTACTGCACCTACTTCTCTCTCTGGCTAAAATCAGAACTCCTTTTGCATAGAAACTGCTTCACCCTGCTCCTGCATGTTGACTTCAGCAAGTCTGTATGCCTTACATCCACCCCAGGAAGTGCCTGACCCTGCCTCTTCTCAAAAGCTTGCTGTGAGCAGGGTATCTGCTGCCACTTTCCGCATCACACTTTCCAGCCCTTTGCTGCAACTTGCTGCTGCAGAGCATGGCTGTGACGTCTGGAAGGTTTCAAGCTGTTTCTCACTAACTGATCAGAGTACCTTGTTTCAGGATAACCCATTAGCAAAAGATGCCATGGTACACTGCAGTAGATTGTTTCATTTTCAAAGTTGTTGCATCCCACTCTCTTGCAGACCATTCAACAACATTAATCTAGCAGTCAACATCACTAATACCTTTTCTTTGTTTTTTTCAGGTCCCAGGGGCAACGATACCAGAAGTCACACTGCAGAGGTGACAGACCTGTCTGTGGTAAGAGGGGAGAAGTTGCCTTTTTACAAGGCAGCAGCATGTAAAAAATAAAACCAGCCTTGCCCAGATGTGCAGGCACATTTCAAAGAAGCAGCACATTAAATGTTTGGATCTGTAACGAAATATTAAGCAATCTGCATTCGTTGCCAATGTGTAGAAGTGGTATTCACCTCTGTCTGAAGAGTGACTCTGGTTTTGTCACGTACTGGTGAGCAGTTTCATGGTTGTTATGCCCGCACATACTGTCAACATCAAGTAACGTGAATTACAGGGCAGCATTCTGGGACGGTCTGTCTCTCAAGGGGACTCTGAAAGAGGCTTTAGCTAATGGTGCCAGGTCACTGAAGCATACCTTTTTAGGAGCTGACTTTGTGTGACCTGCGGCCTGCAGTGTAGTTATGCTTAACTTGCAGGTATCAAACAAGCAATCCAAAAGACCTAACAGATGACTAGAGAGAAGCTGCTGAAAAAAATGATAGGCGTCTGCAAATAAGATAAGGTGAAAACTTTTTTTTAAGCATTATTGATAACACACCTGAATGAAAATAATCGGTATTGAAATTCCCAACACTGCATCAGAAGACTCATGTACATAAGCGTAAGATGGTTGCTGCTTGGTTTTGCAGTAACTTCTGTTCCAGGCAATGGAGCTGGCTTTGTCTCCAGCTTATCCAATATTAGTGATATTGAGGTCTAATTAAGTGTTTACTAAGCCTCACACTTCTCCCTTCTTCTCTCCTCCCCTAATTCCACTCCTACAAGATACTGCTCTTCCTGGTGGAAGCCACTGTATTCACTGGTGCAAATACTCTCGCTCCATACGTGGATATTTCAGGGCTGTATTTTTGAAACAGGCAAATGCTTTTCACAGAAGACTCAGCCACCTAGTTCATATGCAGTTTCCTTTGGGAGCCACAGTGAAACTCCTGTGAAAGCAGCACTCAGTGCGAGGTACTTCACTGGCCTTCATAATTAGGAAACGTTGCTTCCTGAGCCTCATTCAGACAGATGATTTCAACAGTCAAGAACTAAATGTACTTAGCAGCAAAGCATGCTGTTCCTTTTTCATTGCCGTTAAGACAGCAGGACCATTCAAAGCTGCCTTCAGCAAAATTATAAAATGTTCTTAGCTGCTTGGAGCCATTTCAGTCAATCTGAACATTTATTTCCTTTCATAGCAATGCAGACTGAAGGCGCTGACAGTCCTTAAATGCATTGCTCAAGATATACAGCAATTCACAACTCAGGTTCTGGGGCAGGTGGCTTTAAGCTGCCCAGTGTTTTAGGCAGCACAGGTATTGCTCCCTTGTGCTGACCTTTAACAGCTGCAACACCGTGGATGGGGAGAGATCTTGGGAACAGTGGTGAATTTGAGATTTTTTTCTCCTTTACATCATGGGCTTGAAGAGAGGCCAAGTGCCTGGCACCTGATGACTGTAGACCATTGAGCCATGGCACGTATGAAATGAGCAAATAAAAAGAGGTGATTGAGAACTTTCCTGCAGATCTCGGACAGCATTTCTGACAGTGCCAGCAGCTCAGCTGCTAAGGCAATAGACTTGGACCCTGACTGCCACCCTAACTGCCCTGAGTACCAGCTGATCTTCAAAACACAGCAAAAAGAGGTAATCCTCCAAATAAGGAGGTAACGTTTTCCATATTTGCACTATTTTTTTTCCAGTCTACTTCTAGCTTTGCACCTGTTTACCCTCACCAATCTCCTTACTAATTCAGTTGTCTGAGTCCACACTAGTATCTACAGCCACCTATGTTTTCTTAATGGGTTAAAATAGGAAGAAGAAACACATCTGTGTTGCTCAGTATATTCCACGAAGTTAGACTTATTTGCATAAAAAAGGTTCCCCCCAAAAATCAAGTGAGGCTGACAAATGTCCTGAAGATCCTTTTAGTGCCTAAGAGGCATGCATTGTAGAAACTGTTTACTGTCTCCTGAGTAATGGAGTCTGTGATAAGCAATTTGTTTTGTAGGAAAACAATGTCACCTCGAGTAGCTGAAGGATATTGTAATGACTTTCCCACACTACCAGCATTCCATTGTACCTCTTGGCTTCTTATTAGTACACTGCTGTATTGAAAATTGATACAAGGGAAACAGAAAATTGCCACAAACACGTTAAACGTGCTACTGCAATTCAAGGATATAGCTGTTGACTTTACCGATATTAAAACCAGAATCCAGTAGAAACCTACAATTTTTGCACAGAATATGAGAGCTGTCTTTAGGATGATGGGTCCCATTGCATTATTATTGCTTGGGTCTGAGGATGTTTCTTTTCCAGGACCTGACAGCACTTGAGGTTTCTTAAGGAGGCTTTGGATTATGGGCACAACATGGTAAAAAAAATTCAAGGAATTCTCAACTATTGTCTGATCTCTGTTCAGGAATAAACCTCCGAAAAACTCCATAACACTGGGAGACTCCATAGCTTGCTTTGATTTGTGGATCAACTGCCTGTGGAAAAGTGGCATCTAAAAATAGCAGAACATGATGAAGGGACACACTGGGGAGCTTTAGCAGCGGAGGAGCAACCTGAGGGAGGCAAGAAGAAAATTGGACTGCCTTCCACAGTGTTACTGCTGGTGACAAAGTACCCACTTACTCTTAGCATCCTACAGTTCAGCACAATGACAACATTTTTGTTCTCAATGTGAAAGGGCTGAACTTAAAGGGAAGCAACCAGATTTCTCATAATAATACATCTTATACCCTCACCTATGCTAAATTAAAGGCAACTAAATGAACAATACCAAGACTTCTCTGAACGGTGACTCATGGCCTTGAGCATGTGCACTCTGAGAAGTGAGATACACTGTCCTGGAGAAAGCACCATTCAGATATGTATTTCTTCTTTGGCACTGCAAGAGGACCAGAGCACGCAAATTGCAAGTGAATCTGTGAGCACTGGCTGATAGAGCCCACAGCAATGTCAGGATCTACACACCACTACGAGCCCAACCAGGGAAGCATGCACAAACATGAGATCTTGCACGGCTGGAGCTAGAGAGGCAGCCTGATCTGGGGCTGGTTTTGTTCCCAGGGTATCCAGGCATGCCCAGCAGGTGCTGTACCCTACTTGGTTAGCACAATGCCAGCCTCTCATGCCATGAGGAAAGCTTCACTACTGCGTGTGTCATCAGAGCCACCTCGCCTCTGCCCTGCTCTCTTCCAGGGCATGGGACTCTGGTGGGTTTGGGGTAGAGGGGTGTTGGGGAGTGGTGTCCAGCTCACGGCTTTCCTTCTGTCTCACTTAGCCCAGGCAGTCCAATCTGAAAGCAGCTCTGCTGAGGCTCTAGAAATGCCCTATGCCATTAAACAGAGAATAGAGGATGTGCAGCAAAGCAACCTACTTTGCAGTCACTGCTGAGAAGCTCTTAGCATCACTACACTGTGGGACTGTGCAAAAGCCATCCCACAAGGGAGGCAAAGGAGTCTGCTGAATATATATCTCTGTATACACCTGCTAGAAAACCAGAAGTCATTAATAAAACCTGAGCATCTTTCCTGGTGCTCATGTCAGCACATACAATATTTTTCCACTGGCAGGTCTCAATGGACTTTGCAAAGGTGGTGAATGGTTCTCCCCATTTGAGAAACAGGGAAATGAGGTGGACATTCATGTAATCTTGCTGAGAGCTGCCTGTGCAAGCCAAAGGCAGAACCAGGCCTCTAAGCCAGGTTAGGTTTCCTTCTCAAATCATTGCCCTTCCCACAAAGCATGAGTGTCTTCTGGTACGGACTCCTTCCAGGTTTTATGAAGGTGCCTTAGCCAACAGCTTCAAAAGTTTTTCTTCTGTAACGGTGTTCCTCTGAGTGGGGAAATTTCCTTCCAGGTGACATTTGACTTGACACCAGTTCTCTGCCTGGATGTAGTTCCTATGACAGCTGCTCCCAGTTCAGCAAATCTTCATCTTGCCAATCCTCCCCAAACACAACTCTTGCATATCTTGTATTCTCTGTGAAGTCAAAATATGCTTCTGTTTTTAGTATTTTAATCTTCTCCTGTCTGTGTCTCCTTTTGTTTGGAATCAGTGATGTTAAAACAGCCTTGTGCTGCCAATATTTTAAGAACAGGTTTTTAGAAAAAATATCTCCACCTCAGTCTATGACAGATTTGGAGTGCTGTATTGCTTGGGCTGCTGAGAAGAGAGACTGGGGAATCTACTTTTATGGCTTGCCTTTGAAATAAAAACCCTTTCACGTAAAAATCAGGAAGTCAACACTACCTGGCAAATAAATGCAACTTAAGTGCTCTTAACTGGAAGTAGTTACAGTAAACCTTCCACCTAAAAAATGTGCTGGGTAATTTTCCAGTGATGTGAACTGAGGTGCTGGATGGCCTGGCAGAGTGCATGCATGTGCGGGAGTGGGCCCTCAGAGGTGTTGAGAAAAGTCATTTTAGCAAATCTTACAGCCCGCAGGGATATACGTTCTTTCACTGTCCCCTGTTGACATTTTGAAGCACAAACACACGTAACGCACATAGGCATTATCTCTCTGTTAAAATTCTTGTCAGATCTGATCCTCACATCTCCACTCTGTTAAATGAATTAAACTCAGATTCCCCTTGTCCCCTGACTTATCTACATTGATTTGCATGTTAATAACTTTCCTTCCCTCAGTCAGTTTGTTCTACCCTCTTCTTGATTTGCTTTCCACAGTAATTTTGAGTGAGTTTCTTGCCCTCAGCTCACAGCAAGGGGAGGAAACTGATTCAAGGTGGATGCAGGGGAGCAGGGAGTCCATCCTGGTGACTCTGATGACTGTTTGCTTTCATTACCATTGCCATTTCTCTGGGCAAAGCTGACTATCTCCTTGGATGCTTTGGATGCCCACCAGGGTGCAATGGACATTACTCTGCTCATTTTCCCTTCCCAGGTCCCTGGTTTTGGATAGCTGACTCATGTACCTTCCCTGCTCATTTATGTGTTGCTCATCCCTGAACTTTCATGGCTCCCCCGTTTCTGTAAATCTCCCATCCCCCCTCTCAACAGAGTTTAGATCTCAGGGTAGATCTCAGCCTATCTTTACTGAGGAAGCCAGCTGAGATAATGGACAACAGTAGAAATAGACATTCACTCACTTCTATTCCTTCCAGAAGCCATGAGGCAAAACTGTCCCCTCTAAACCAACAGCTTTGCCCTGCAAGCAACCAAAGCCAACTGTGCAACGAACATTCTGCCTAACTGCTTGCAAATTGGGTGGATGATCTAAGTCTTGGAAAAGACAAAAGCGTCTCCCATGACTCTCGTTTTTGGTCTCTGACTTCCTCATTGTATCACAGTGAGCAGAGCTCTTCATAGGAAGAAACTTTCCAGTGCCAAGAAGGAGAGGGATGGCTGCCCGCCATGGCTCCCAGCAAGTTCTGTGAGCAGCACGCAGCTACTGGTCCATTGTGTCTGGTCCCTTGCATCTCTGCACACTGCTGCATCGGCTTGGGGCATGACTTCAGATTGCGCATGTGTCGGGGGAAGCTGCTGCTGCTGTTGCATGGTTTCAATTGAGTTTTCTCAGCTTCCTGGTTGACTGCCAAAGACCATGAGGCTTAATTTCCCACCTTTGAGTTTCTCTCCCCCTTAGGATCTTCCCATCTGCTGCATTTCATCTTGCCCAGGTAAAGCTATGCTTGCCAGCCTTCCCCTTCCAATAATACTGCAGTGTTTGTTTTGGTTCATCCAGATTGTGCTGGCTCTGACTCCTCGTACTGTGACTACTGACTCATGGTCCCGCTGGTCACCTCTATCTGATTCCAAAGTTTTCATTATCTTCTGCTCTTTGCAGCTCTGCACAGACACTTTTGCCTCATAATACTTTGCAATCTGTTAATGTGGCCACTGTAGAGATCCGTTTTTATATTTAGTAACATCACTCATCAGTGCAGGATTTTTTCAGTAAAGGAAGTCTAAAAAAAAAGACTGTCAGCTGTTCCTGTGTTTTTTTCTATGCACAGACAGCAGAGAAAAATATTCTGAGGTTTCATAAGCAAGCAAACTGAACTACATGAATTTTTTTATTTTGATTTTGCATACATTTTCCAGACCTTCAGATTAAAAAATATCTGACACATATTCTGATATGTTATTTGCTGAGTGCTTTTAAATGAGCCTAGGATTGTGTGCAGCGGAACTGAAAACTTGAGCACAGGACAGAGTGGAATTAGCTTTACCCTGGGCCCTTTTGCAGGGTGTAAAAAAACCCCAGGTCTCATTGTAGCTTTACAGCAAACTGAGTTGTCTTCATGTCTTCCTGGGAGTTCTTACACCTGTAAAAGGCCAAGGTAGCTGATAGGACCTTAGTGGATCAGCTGTATCTGACCAGCTTAAAGTACAGACACTTTGACAAGCCTGATGTTGTGGTTATAACCCAGTGATATCCCAATTTAGGGCAGGCACAGCTCCAGCCTCTTCATTCTGTTGATGGGCAGCAGGGACCAAGCCTGCTGAGCCCAGCAGCTGGGGTGGATGGGCTGACAACTCGCTCCACGTGCATAACACCCGTGGGAAAACTTGCAGTCCCCTTATCTGTTTCCCACCAGAGGATCAAAGCCCTTCAAATAAAACAAAAGCCCCAGATTAAACCCCCTTCCCTTGGAAGGTCGCCAGCCCCCATTCTGCTCCCCATTCCTGTTTTACCTTCAGGCTGGCCTTTTTGCATATGTTCATCGTGGAGCCCCTCTCTCCCAGCCCTGCATTGCAGCTGGTGAGGCTTAGCAACCACCTGGGCCAAACCTGACCCACCATTTCCCCTGCCTGTTCCACAGCCCTTGCACCATGTCCTCATCCCCGTGCTGGTGCTTTCCTCCCCGTGTGGGGCAGGATGGTTGCCACGTGCTCTCACCATCCTGCCCTCCTGCCTCTCGCTGGATACCCCTTGGGTACCTGCTGATCAACTGTACCTAAACACAGATTGAATGCAGCAGGCGCCAGAGCTTTTGGTAATTGCACCCCAAGGGTATGAAATTCTCTGACAGCAAATCACCCTGCCAAACACAGGCTGCAACATTTCTCCCTGCTGAAGCATGTCAGGCAGCACAGTCGGCATTTGTGCCCTTTGGATCCAACAGCACTGTGTCAGCCCAGGAGGGGGAAAGCTGTTTTATGAAGATGTCTGCTGCCTTTTCAGCTGCCAGCAAATACAAGGATTGGGATTCTTTGCCCTTCCCTCCATCCACACTTTCTCAGATCATGTTTTTGCTCAGAATTCACTGCAATTCAGGTGTCACTGGCAACTATTTCCCATGTCTGGTCTAGCTAGGTTTCAAACAGAGGAAAACTTTATTGCCAAATGTTCTAGACTTGTTTATATTCACATGGGAGAAAAAAGGAGAGTAAGAGGCAGGTTCATGGCATTCTGGCTCCTGGTGACAGGCTCCCAAGTGAAGACGTGTCTTTCTGATAAGCCCTCAGCTGATATGTTTAATTAACTCTATTTCATCATTGTTGATCATGTTTTTTTGCCTCTGGGTCTGGTAAGGATCAGAGCCAACATACCATCTTTGTGAAGAGTGAATGCTATCCTGCAGTGTGACCCAGATTGCCTGCAATGAATTCGTGGATATTTTCCTGAACATTTTCTGTGCTGCTGGTTCAGGTGAGCACTCCCAGGTCAGCAGAGTTACGTTATCAGACTGGATTTCCCGGTATTTCTTCCCTGTCAGAAACTGACTGGACATCCGGGAGGGAAAGATGCTGGAAGAGGACCCATGAGGAGAGGGGAACAGAGAGGCGAGCTGAGGACCTGGAAAGAACATGGGGATGTACCTATGAACAAAGAGCATTTGGTGTATGCTCTGGGGATAGTGTCCAAGGAACTGAAAAATGAACTGAAAAATGAAATGCCTTTAACAGTGGCTGGAGTAAGGACTGTTATTCTTCAAGGCTTCTTTTTTTTGAGGACACAGGCAGTATTTCAGACAATGACAGCATTGCCAAGGCCTCACGATGAAACCAGAAGGATGTGACAGGGACGTCTGTCAAACATTTCCAATATACCAGCTGGACACTGGGCTGTGCTCTAAATATTTTCTCTGCATTTGTCAGGAAACACGTCTGTGTCCCCGGCTTCAAGATGAATTTGCTGAAGCTATGTGAGGAGCATGTTGTTGAAATACTCTTATGGACAATTACGGTAGTTTCTTCTTTTTTTAGTTCTTTTCTGTCCCTGCTCACCCAAGAAAGCAGTGACAGCTCCTTTTGTGATCACGCATAGGTTTGTGCTCAGAGAGGACCACGTACTCTCCACCATGCTTTGGAGTCGGGTGAGCCCAGGTTTGCGTGGCCACGGCAAGGCATGTCCTGCCTCTGTGTGCAGCTCTGCAGCTGCAGGTGGGATTCACCTCCAGGATGGGCTGATCTCCAACCTTGGCAAATCAGTGAGAGTATTTCAGTTTGTCTCAGGATTTTCTGCCAGTCTTTCGATGCACGCAGAGGGGAGGGCAATCGATGTGAAGTAGGCAGCTGTAGAAATTGCCATGGAGGCCTCTGTACCAGCTTGGAGATAAAACAGACACTGATTATCATTCAGAAACATCATACAGGGAGTGGAAATTCATTTGCCAACCTTAGGAAGTTAAAGAGAGCTAAACTAACACCGCAGATATTTGGATTTGTGGCAGTAGGTAGCCTAGGGATTCTGGACTTCAAAGAGATGGTTAGGCTGGCAAAGTCTCTGCAGTTTTAATTTTTCCTCACTCTTTTTGCGTGGTTAGGAATTAATCTCCATACTACAGCTTTTCCACCTAGGAACTAGAAATATTATTCACCTTTCTCAGAGAAGTGTTCATTAGAATTAACAGGGATTTGGGGCTCATATATGACCTAGGTGTAAGTGTTTTTGTATCACCTAGAGCTGAGAGATACACAAAATAAAACTGGCCTTACTATATGCTCCCATTTGAAATATTGGCATCAGAGCCATGATGTTTTGGAATTGAGTTGTTTTTTTCCCTCCTTGTTTTTCTTGCCGTGGAGTCTGAGGGGCTGTAACATTGCCATGGCCCTGGCCTCCTCCTGAGCCAAAGGAGTCTGGTTGTTCTGTAGCCTCCCACCAGAGAATGCAACACACTCAGTGCACAGGCACCAAAGGTTTGGCAGCAAGGTAAGAGCCAAGTGGTTTGCTTTGCTTTGCTTTGCTTTGGTCTTGTCTGACTTTCGGAGAGAGAAATGGATTCGTGGAAGAAGTTATCTGTCTTAATGTTTTTGGAAAATAACTAGCATTGAAGTGGCTGCCTACGCTGCAGTATCTGGGAGCACCTTCCCTTCCATCTAGCTCTCCAAGCTGTGTCTTGACTCCATACTGGGGCAAGGACAGGCACATTCCCCCCTTTCCCATGCTTCAATGCACAAATGAACTCACACACATCCTTCAAACAGGAGCCACAGCACATGCTGACTGGGTGCCATCCTAGACTGAGACAGCAGGACTCAGGTGTGTGTGGCAGTAGCCCATGTTAGAAGACATATCTTGATGAAAGGGGATTTCACAAGCAGTACAAAAAAGAGTTAAGCCCTTGAGAAGACTCTGCTCTCACTGAAATCCCAGGCACTAATATCTTGGTGTGTATCCAGGCAGGCAGAGAAGATTTCTGTTTTTCCACCTTAGTACAAATGTACACTAAACACAGCCTTTTTAATGACTGAAAAACTTGGGAACAAAGTGTTGCCTGGCAAGCTGTCCCACATGGCCACTGTGCAGCCACAGAGCTGCGAAATGGCAGCAGAAGGCTTGCTCACACTTTATTCCTGGGACCTCTTCCATAATCCTTTGAGAAAACATTCACAGCGAAAAGGGTCCCCCTGTCATGCAAACTCTAATGTATTGCAGTAACAGTAATCTATTATGTAGATTTTATGGATCACTTATACAAATTACAGTGAAACCTCAGCCCTGACTGTGGCTTAAAATAGACACAGGAATAACAATACAGCAGCAACAGCAATAGAAACAACAACAGCAATAATAATAATAATAATGTATTAATAAAAGAATATATCCATTAAGGTATTTTTAGCCTGAAAAGTATTTAATATAATATTGTATTTATTCTTTATGGCTTCAGAAATCAGTAAGGTTTAGAGAGTCTTACAGTATTTTAAGGCACAGAAAAATCAGGTTTTCTTCTGAGCCATCAGATTGCTTATATGAAGAGGTAGTTAGGTTTGTCTTTGTCATTTTGTTGAAGATTCAGTACTTTAACACACCATCCTGCAGAAGAAAACATGTCTTTTTAATAACGCAGTGTATTAGAGGTCTCTTAGGAGGAAATTCTTGGCATGAAATTTTCACTGGCAATGTAAGCAACATATGGAAGTACATATCCACATTGTGGTGACTATAGTTAGGACTCTCCTTTTTATGGACAAGCTGAAACGGCTAGAAAGTTGTGCCTAACTGATCCATGCTCAAAACAAAACACCAAATTTTGTTTATCCAACTTCTTTAGTCAGTGCTGTTAAAAAACGTTTACAAATGATGTCACGTGCAAAGTGCTCTTCCTGTGTTGCTTCTGAAACAGCAGCTATCTGTCTTTCTTCTGCCTTTCCCAAATGAAGCCTTTCCAAAAGTTTTATTCAGTTTACACCAGGCCCATTTCTCCTCTGCTTTCTGGCTGAGGCTCTTTTCTGAAAAGGCAGGCAAATCCTCACAGGACAAGTGACAGCATTCTGCAAATAGTCATGAGTGAATGCCCTCCAAATCCAAGCAACTGGACCTTTCAGAGGACTTGAAAAATACAATGCTTCTGCCACTCCTCCCAAATGTTATCACCTTTTTCATGCTCATGGGCCATCGGTGGCAAGAGGCACACAAGGACAGTTACTTGCCTCCCCCCAAACATAAATTTTCCATAAATTTCTCTCAAGGATTACTCACTTTTTCCAGTTCCCAGAAATGTTTTAGAATGATTCTTAATGGGAACTACAATAAGAATAAAAAATACCATTTTGACCCAAAGATGTAGAATATTGGAGACATCACTAACTGTATATGTACATTTCCTTTTCCTCTGTTTCTTTTGTAAAATTACCTGGGTATTTATTAGCTCAATGAAGATATCCTAGTGCTTTGAAATCACTCCTAAATGTTTTGAACAGCTTTCCTCACATTGAAAGAACTGACATGTTTGAACTGGCACAGAGCAAAGATGGATGGGTTCATTAGGAAGAGCCAACAAGTACGTGGATGGGGGAGGTCAGGTTAAAAAGAGTGAATGCCTTCACTTAGAGGCAGAAGCCTGAAGCTTGGCAATCCAATACTAGTGACAATGCAAACCTCTAAAAAAAGAGCACATATTAGGGGTAGAATCAGCCATGATAACATGGTTGCCATGGCATGTAAAGCAAAAGTATACTGGTAGTCGCTGATGGCATGTCTGCAGCTCCCTTACCTTTTGTTGCTTGATGTGTGCTCTCCTATAAGTTAAAGCACAATAGAAAGACTTGGTTTAAGTATCAGACTTGATTAACAATCCTTCTGCTCTGCAAAACTCTTGTTAGCCACATGCACTAACTAATCTTTATTATGGTTCAATGCTGCAGAAGGATGTAATCCTTCCTAACTGCAGATGCAGGTAGGTAAACAGAGGATAGTGGGAGGCAATATCAGCACTGGAGCCAATTCTGGAAATTGTAAGCGTTTGATTCATACAGTCAGATTCAGGTGCCTCATAGTAAGATTCTTGTCACTTAACTCTAAGTGTCTCAGATGTTTACTCCTGAGCTAATTTTCTTTTATGCAAATGAAGAGAAATAGGCTTTTCAGGGGCTTGACTCTAATTTAGGTCCTTACCTTAGGCTGAGGTGAAATGATCCCTGATCTATGCTCCTTGGGAATGCGTGTTTCTAAAATGATTGACTACGTTTATTAGATTTGCTCTCTACCTGGTCACAGACCCTCCACCTGTGCACATGAAAAAAACTAGGCCAGGCCATGTCCCCAGCACTGGCATGGTTAGCAGGCTCCTTGGCATGGTTTTGGATTGTGCCAGCCTGCAATTTCCTGGACTTTACCCGGGCACGGTTCTGGGACTGACATGGGCAAGGGAATGTTGTCACTGGGAGGACTGAAATGGTGATAAGAGAGGTTTAGTGAAGCAAAGAGAGTGTGCCTGGATGGACATGAGCATACAAGGCCACTTGGACTCAGGTTCCATGTATACTTCTGGCCAGTTTCACTTATGGGCCTAGAACTGGCTTTTTATGTGCTTAGATTTCTTGAAAACACAGATAAAATTGTATCAGCCCTCCATCTGATTGGGTCTGATATGCTGAACTCTACTCCCCTGTGTGTGGGTATTTCAGATCATGCCACATGCTTGCCCAAGAAAAATGGTGACACATCATTCTTTCCTTAACTCCCCATCACCTGAGTGATGCGGAGCACAGATGCTGCCAGGTGACATCCCATGGCTCTGCTGAGTGTTTATGGCACACAGATGCAGCACTGCAGTGGATCCAACCTTTGGCCTCCCTTGGTCAGTCTCTAGCCCTGGCTTTGACATGGCAAAAATTTGGTGCCTTCAGCAGATGGCATTAAATCCTTGAAAGAGGCAAATGGGCACTGTCTGCCTCCATAATTCTCATTTGTACTTGTCTCTCAAGATCAGCCATCTGTTCTGAAGGATGACAATACACCTTACAAATGCTGCAGGGCTGTTAATTTGGTCTGCTCTGGCTGTTTCTGCTCTTTGAGTACGCTGGATCCTCGCAGGAGTCCCAGCCTCAACAAATTCCCAAGACAGTCTTTTCGAAGATGTTCAAAGAAGCATTGAATTTCAAATTTGAATTTCTCATCTGCTATTTTCCTTGACCTCTCGTCCTTGCATTGTGAAGCAGTAGGAATAGAAGCTCTGGCACTGTGTTATTCATTATACTATACCTCTTGTGTCTAGTGCTGGGACACTATTTTGGGGTCAAGAAAAGCTGCAAACCATAATCTGCTGCTGTCTCTTGCATTGCTAGTCAGGGATTGTGGGCCAGGTCCATAAGTTTATGGCCTTCTGTGCTTCGTGATCAGCTCAGACAAATTCCCACATCTAAATCATTAACTGTAGTTTCTTGGATCACTTCTAGTATCAGTTTTATATTTATGCAATGCCTACTACTTTCCAGTCCTTGTAAAAGTGGCTGCTGTTTGTGACAAATGCAGTCAGTGGCTCTGCTACTTTATGCATGAACATCTGTAGAAGGGGTCTAAAGGATAAATTGCCTAGACCTGGTGGTGTAGGGCATATAAGTGTTGAGTTTATTCCAGCATCTGTTCTTCTGTCTCATCTTCTTCTGTACTCCTTCTTCGGGAGTACTTCATCATGGCTATCGGAGAGGAGAGGCAGGAACTGCTCACTCTTCTGGTAGTTAAAATCAAGGCAGAGAACCATCCTGATTCTCACCAATCTCCTCCTTTTAATTAGTTGCTCCTTCCTAGCCACTAGACTCACAGATTCTACATGGGCTTCTTGCTTCACTTACTTATACTTAATTTGTCTCCTATTGATGTTTACTCTTTGCTCTTACAAGGTGTTTGTTCTTTGAACACCACCTTGGATCTCACACTTTAATTTATTCTTCTGTTTGCT
The DNA here is from genome assembly GCA_013400535.1 of Scopus umbretta. NCBI lineage: Eukaryota > Metazoa > Chordata > Aves > Pelecaniformes > Scopidae > Scopus > Scopus umbretta. The sequence goes on along the minus strand of VZTL01057509.1, from coordinate 8,346 downwards.
GGCTTTATTGGGATTAGATTTGCACATTTTCAAGGCTTTTTGTTGAGCTTGTGTTGCAGCTACAATCCTCATGTGGAAAGCACTTTGTGCCCTCCAGGATGAAAAGTGCTGTGTAAAAATGAAGTGTGGTATGTAAAGATTTCAATTAAATAATCTGCCTAAGGTTTGGTGTTACAAGAACGTGCTCCTCCAAACATTTGAAAGTCTTTTTCCTTGGTTTTGTGCCTGCATTAATGGTGCACTCTTAATGACAATAGGAGTCACTAAGGAACACAAGTCTGGTATTTCCTTCTCAAGCTATATGTACATTTAACAGCTCCTATGATACAGCAAGAGATTTCTTATTCGTTACTTTGCAGCACGTGATTTGCACTGTCATGATGTAGCTAATTTGCTGCTGACATATTCTGAGCCCACATCTGCAGCTTTATTACCAGAATGAAAGCCACATGAATCTTCAGGTTTTTGGTGGTTTTTGCCATTTTTCTTCTAATATGAGACCTTTGGACCTTCCAGATTTTCTTTTTTATCACATTTTCCTCTTGTTTTGTTGGCTTACCAGTCCCCATCTTATAAAGGACTTTAACCCAAACATTTACATTTCAGCTAGTTATGTCCACTTTCAATTGTTTTCAAGCTAGTGCACACAATGAACTGAATGGCAGAAAGACTATACAATAAGTTTATTTCAAATAAGTGTTTTACACCTGCATGTTTTTAGACAATAGTGCTCCTTGCTGTCTTATCTGTGTCAGAAGACCATGTAAAAAACTGTATCATGGTCAATTCCTTGTAGGTTCTGTCCTCTGAGATTATTCCGGATACGAGGCTTGAGCTTTACGCTAACTCGAGATAGAAGGAAAACGTGTGCCATCCTGAAGTTGATGGCAAAGTTCCTGCTGATGGCAAGGGGGCCGGGATTTCACCCAGAGAGATTTGGCACCAGCTTCACTGGGGAAATGTCAGCATGGACTTCTCCGATAACATTCTTATTTTGTCAATGCCAAAGCATCCACCCACTCTATGTCCAAACAGGAGAAAAACCCAGATGGTGTCACATCACATTGCCATCCAGATCCATTTCAAAAGAGTTTTAGAGCCAAATCTGATCAATATACTTAAAACGTTTGATTCTAAATTTTCTGTAATGCTCCTGTAGGCAGTTCCTAGGATAGATGCCACAGTTAGCAGGATATGCATAACAATTATCCTCAGCTGAAGCAGTTGGCCAAGGGCTTGGCAAGATCTGTCCCTCCCTTCGGGTCTCAGTGGCAGACATCACAAATAAACAGAATAGGAGACACTAGTGTCCAAATCTGAGTGGGAAAGTCTTCCCCTCTTCCCTCCATCACCCCTCATGATTCAACAGGAGAAAGTCTGCTCCTAAGGGATTTAGGGCCTGCCAAGCCTCTTCCTGGGCAGAAGCAGAAAGAAGAGCTTAGGGAAGTCACTTGGCTGGCAATAAGTAGCTTTGCATCCTTTGGCTTCTTCAGGCAAGGCCTATAAGTGGAGCCAGGGGATTTTAATCAGAAGCTAAAGGCTGAGAAATTCTGGAGGTACAGAGACACAGGTTGGGCTTTCTCCCACTGTCTTTGCTGTCTCTGGATGAAAATGTACATTGATCTGAGTCAAAGGATAAGTCTGGAGAGCTTTTAGACCAGTGTTGGTTTTGCTTTGTTGTTTAATGAAATCTAAAAAGCAATTACAATTAAATTAAAATTGTTTGGAGTTGAACATGGGATTCTAAAACATACAAATGAGCAGCCTTTCTTTTAAAATCGTTAGTCCCTGATGAAAACCTATCTGTATCTTTTTTTGACTCCTATGTAATTTTATAATAAAATAGAAGAAAATGCAGAGATCTTCTTGGAGCTTCATTTTAACTTGTGTAAATGACCATAATAAACTTTATGGACCAGATCCTGCTTTAACTGGATCTGGGGCAAATCCAAAACCATTCCATTTATTCTGAAAGATTTCTTTAAAAGAAGAGCAGAGCCTGGCCATCCAGCACCAGTGTTTAAACTGTTTGCAGTCAAAGCAAATTCAAACTCCACTGAAGGCTATAACGTTATTGGAAATTTTCCATATCTTTTATTGTCTGTGTGCAAAATAGATCACTGTGTTCCCAACAGTTAATAATTTTTGTTTTGTAAGAATGCTCTGTGTGTAATTAAATACTTTAATAACTTTTTGAAAGTAAACCATAATATTTGTTGTTAAGACTTGGTGTGCACTACGGATGTTCATGTTTATATGTTAAATCTATTATAGCCATATTTCTCTTAGTACTCTTAGAACTCCTCAGCATCTTTTTGTAACATTCATGGCCAGGGGAGGTGGAGAGTCCCCTGTTGGTGAAAGTAATGTATCTTCCACCCTTGGATCTTGGCCAAAGGCTATGTAGCCTTGTGATTAATATGTTAGCTGCATATTTAGAAGGTAGAAAATTCCCCTTCTGCTGAGCTTGTACTCTTGCTGACATGAATATTTTCCATCTCTTGCTGGTTTTCCATTTTTCTGTAACAAAAATGAGACAAAAAAATGCTTAGACATATCACCACATATTTAATACAGCCAAATTATTGTAAATAGAAAGCTAGGTCTGACATTTTATCATATTATGGAAACACAGGAGCCCTGTTATACACGAGAGAGGCATTTCACTTACAGCTTTGAAGTAAGATTTTCAGAAACAAGCAACAATTTTTCCATGTTTCATCTCTCAGGCTTTTGCTAATGAGCAACAACTCTTTAAAACTCCCACTCCCATAAAAATCAAACATTGGACACTAAAGAAGTGAGGGAGCCAAAATCATTATTGCAGATATCTGGCCTGATTTCATGGAGGCCTGGTTTTGCCCCTTTTTATTAGCAACATACTCTCAGATATGCAGCTGAGCATGTAGTACCATGTAATTTTTACCAGTAGCCCCACTTACTACCAGACCCTAACCTGACCTTGCTTTATAGCCATCTGTAGATAGTCCATAGACAGAAGTGTGACCCACATAAACTTGTGCTCCATACTGATCATGCAGATACTCCTTTTTTCATTCTGAGGACTTAAGAAATTGTTATTACCTTGTGAAAATTTACTCTCAAACTGTTCATGGCCTGCCATGGTTCTTTTTTAATTTGTGGGGAGACAGCTCAATATCTTTAGGACACTAGTTATTTTAGAATAAACTTGCTTGATATTGTGTGTTGTGTCTTGCTTTGGTGAAATATAGAATAACACTTACTATGGATAAAGCTCTGAAGAGACATTTTTTCCATAATTGTGATTTTTCCATATCTTGGAAACCAGCTACCAGAAATATTCCTTTCTCATTTTTTTATTTTTGATCTCTTGGGGTCAGAGTCATATGACCTACCTTCAGGTGCAAACATACACATTTGAACTAGCTGTCTAGAGTCACTGTGTAATTTGTAGAGAGAAATGGATATATCAAGACCATGAGTCACCTGACAACCTGGGCACAGCATGTCTGTTCCTCTTCTTTGACTGTGAAGGGAACCCTGAAGGACCAGCACAGAGGTAGACATCTGCATTATACATCTGCTCTCTCATCTGGTGAGAGAGCTCTCACATGTGGCCTTCTCTTCCCTTTTACCCTTGTAGATCTTTTGCACCCACAGGTTTTACTGGATAGCAGTGCAGATACCAATGGCCAGCTCTGGCCTTGATTATGGCTTCAATATTAACAGGGCAGGCATGCCTGCAGATGGATGTCTGTGCTGTTAATGCATATCACGCTTTCTGGCCCATCTTTGGCCCTACCGACTCTCACTCTCCCAAACAGCGTTGAGGCACATCTCAGGAAACAGCATAAACCAAGGATTGTTCCCAACAGGCAGACTGGACGAGACCTTCCGCTTTGGGAGAGGAAGAGACTGTAGTCATATGAATACTAAGTGTGTCATACCCTTTGTCCCCATGACCATGTCTTCCTGCCCTCTTTTATTTGCTAGCATAGACGTAGCCCATGCATCTCATCCTGTAAGTATATAGTTGCCTGGTTCAACAACAGCTCTTTTCTAACACAGCGTTTTATCCATTACATTTCATCTGCCTAAATATGTCTTTTCCTAACTTGGCTTTTTGTTTTCATTTATAAAGTGTTTTGGATTAGGTATACATTTGCTGACATCTCTGTAGGAGGTGGTAAATTGTTGACATTAAATATCAAGACAATTATTTTTGGGTATGGAATACTGTCTAATGTCTGTTTCAGCACAGGAGAAATATTTTTCCATAGGGGTATTGTCACTTTTGATAAACACCACAGTGCTTATTTTTCAGTATGACATCTGTCTCTTTTCTTTCTTCCACTGAATTTTTATAACATATGCACAAGAATGATTAATCTATATTCTATGTTTTGAGGGGAAGCAAGTGTTTGACTCTTCTTTTTCTTACTTGTTCTTTATCTCTTTCTTACTTGTTCTTTATCTCTACCTTTCTGAAAATTTCCTCATTCATAAAAGGGAGTTCTTTAGCATCTTGCTTTTTAGTGGTTGCTATTTATCCTTTTTTCCCTTGTCTTCTGATATAATTCAGGAATGGAAAAGCAGATTGAAAGACTGTAAGTAGATTTGCTGTCTATCAGCATTTTAAAGCCCTATGTCTGGACCACTCTATAATTTTTTCCAAAAATCTCAGAAGCTCCTTCCAGGGCCTTGAAGATGAACTGAGAGTCTGAAATCCTTGGAATGAATGACAGAGGGTCAGAGAAATACTGAGCTGAAGCCAAATCCTTGTCAAACTATGTGCGTCTATGCTAGATCTGGCTCACATTAACAATGTTTGACAAGTTATACATGCTCTGAATAGTTAATTTCCCAGCTATTTTAGTCCATCAAACCAGTCACTATCTGGAGCAAAAGATGCAGTATTAGCACTTCACATTTGATCCCTCAACTCCCATAAGGAGAGTCTCAAGCTCTCAGTAATGTGGCTTCGTACAAAACCTGCACTGTAATTGCAGGCTCACATTTCTTGGTACACATCTTGACCTGCAGCATAGCTGGGTATCCTCCACATTTCTCTCTCTGACTGTTTGTTAGAGCAATTTAATAAAATGCTGCAAGCAATACCTGGATATACAATTTAAGTAGGTCAACCTCTCTGAAAAAGCTGCTGAGTTGTCTAGTGGTTGGAAGTAATAATCACTATTCATGAGCCTTGCAGCATCACTCAAAGGCCTTGTTTAGATCAGACAGATCTATTGTGCCAACTACTCTACAAAGACATAAAAAGCACCTCTCCCAAAGACTTTACAACCAGAATTTAGAGTAGGCAAAGTAATGGAAGGAGTAGGGAAAAGACAGGGAAAAGGCAATAGTGAACAGCTTGAGACACCACTTAGTAGAATATTTTAGATGTATTGCCTTTATTCACTTTTTGTGATATAATGCATGAAGGCAAATTGTGCTGATACAATCTGCCTTTTGTAGAGTGCAGTACCTGCAAAGCAGGCATTATTGTCTGTGATTTCTTGGTCTAGGTGGGTACTGGTCTTTCCTGATACCGGTTTATGTCTCTCTACCCTTTAGGCATGGCAGCTAATCTTCCCAGATGAGGCAGGGATCCAAAGTTCTTTCCTTCACAGGAAAAGGGCAGAAAGTGGGGAGAGATGTGTCAGTGCTTACTTCCTCCTATGTGTCTGACCTGTTGGAACAGGAAGATGATAGAGACCTATGGAAGGTCCTAATGCTTCTGGGCAGGCCATGAAGTCTAGATGCACAAAGTCTCCGAACTACTTCAATTTATGACCTACTCCTGAATACTTAGCATAGTTTTTGATTGACAACAATGAGAATGGTGGTGATGACAGTGAATGTGAAACATTGCTTGTGTTGCAAACAATGCTTCTCAAAACCAAATAGCCATATATGTAGCTCATACACTAAATAAGCTGTGAAAACTTGGAAACAATGCAGAGAATAGTGACAAAAATCTTTGAAGAATAGAGAAATGCCTTATAACAAGAGATGCAAAGACATCCCTTTACTCATTGCATACAACAGCAAGAGTCAACCTACATTCTAATATGACAAGAAAATATTCAAGTCATTATTATTTTTCCTAGCCTGTCAGAGAAAGACATGATAAAAACCAATGTAAGGCTGTTAGTGCCAATCAAATTCAAGTTAGGAGTAAAATATGATTTTTCAGCAGCAATGATGATAAACTGGTAGAACAAACTAACATGGGAACATGTTAGCCTGTGACTTTGTCAGGGGTGTTTTGGTCTAAGGTGAGCCTCAGTAAGACCATGTGGTGGACTTCACATAGGAGGGGAAGTGAGGGGACAATCCATGCCTTATTCAGAAGGTTTAGCCACATTATCTACTAGGTTCCCTCCAAACTCAGTGTCTAATGCTCTGGTAAGGCTTTCTGCCACAGAGAAGAGAAGAGTTGGGTTTGAGAGGAAGGAGGCCAATCTGTACTGAAAGTGTTATCAAGTGCCCATGGTATTTGGGATGATGTTATGTACAACGTGTCCTCTTCATCCTCAGTGGGGCAAAGGGAGCAGGAAGTTGCTTTTGTGTTGGTGATAGCTGTGCTAAAGGAGCAGGTATAATTTCAGTGGTTTTATTCTTGATTTACAGTAGGGTGAAGACCAATAATTAGAGAACATTTCCTTATGTATACGAAAACTGTCATCTATACAGCAGATATTTTGGGGGGTATCAGATGTTTATATGACACATCTGATCCCATTCTGAGTCATACCAGTCTAAGACTGGAGTAGTGAGGAGTAATTCCAGACTTATGTTTTG
>VZTL01057508.1:41988-62767 GCA_013400535.1 Scopus umbretta | reverse complement strand
AAAAAAAAAAAAAAAAAGAATCATTTAATTGCATTAACTAATCTCTCTCCAAAGGCTGGCGCCCCACTGCCAGCCCTTCTGCGGACTGAGCGCGATTCCCCATTAAACGAAGAAGTCTGCAGCGAGGCTACGGGTTTCAGCGAAAGCACGGTCATTCCCTCTACACTAAGTTCATAAAGCCACGAGTTATTCTAATGCAAGTTTCCACCTACTTTCTACCCCAGCAAGAGAGCCTGCTTGTTTTGCAGCCGCCTGCCTCCCCTTCTCCAGGGCAGAGCTGCTGTTTACCCAGACAGACCTGGAACACTTCTGCAGGAACGTGGCTCAGCCCTACAAATAACTCTGGCTGTGGAGTAACCCCAGCCCAGCGATGAGCCGGCACCACTGGTAGCGAACGCTGTTCTCAAGAATAAATTTCTGGATTAAGACCCTTAGGGAAGTTAGTAAACACAGATCCCACCACGGCTTGGACCCTTCCCTAACCCCCGATTGCGTCTCGGCTGTACCAATCACTGTATTAACGTTCTTTCCAACCACAGCTGTTTGAGAAGTTAGAGGAGTTAAACAACATGAACGTGTGCTGGACCAGACTGGGTGCATGAAGCTATTTGGCAAGTTACAGTTTAAAAAAGAAAAAAAAAAAAAAAAAAATCATGAAAAAAACATTATTCATTCTTTTCCTAAATCTTTCAGCTGTGGAATCAAAACCCAAGTCTACACACTGGGTACAGCTGGCAGTTAGATGTGCCAGATAATAAGCAATTAAAAAATATTTGTCTCGGTCTCTGGCAAAGCCCTGTGGTACATCAGACGCTGTGCAGCCACGCCACTAACCACATAATCTTCTGATAATTTCTTTGCTCTCATTTTCTCATCGGCCGTGATTTGCAGAAGTGATTGGAACCTAGAGACGGTTTGTGCAAAGGAAACGGCGGGGTGTTATTAGCTGTCCACAGCGCACACGCAGCTCCCCGCGCGACGCCTTTACCCCGTATCCCACACCCACTGCTGCTGATGCTTTAACTGGTCTTCTCACGAAACGCAGTTGGGGCGGGGAAGCAGGACGGGGGTGACAGAACGTTGCTGCGTGCCTTTTGCTGACATTTGCTGTGCTACCAAAGCATTACGCTCTGCGACGTTTAAGTCATTTTGGCAGGCTTTCTGCGAAGCGAAGCAGCAGACGCCCACCGCTGCTTTTCCGTGCTTTCCTAGTACTAGACACAGGTAGCAGTCCTGACATTTAAGACAGAAGTGGTATACGGGGATTAACAGGAGAACAGGTTACGAACCAGGACTCGGAGGGCAATTCCACGGCGCGGATTTAACAGACGGAGCACGCGTTGGGGCAGAAGGAGCTGGCTGGCAACGGGACGCTCGTGGGAGCGGCGCCCGAACACCCGGGGCACGCTGCGGTACGGACACAACCCTACGCACACCTTAAGGGGACCCTCGGCACAATACTGTTTTCTCCTCTAGACAAACACATGATCTCTTCTACATACGGTTAATTAATTTTTATCGATCTCTGGCTATCTTGCAGCAGATATAAAAATAAAAATCCTCCAAAGGTGCTATTATTAAGTGAAGCGAAGCCAGTAATTACAGTAAGTCAAAACAATACATGTAACCAAAACAATAAGTCAGAACAATGCATGCAACTGATGTAAAATATTTAAATTCCTCCTTAGTTTCCCTCTTTTTAAACCTATTTAAGTTCCTACAAGCATTCACATTATTCAGATTACAATAATCTTAGAGGCACTGCTTGCTATAAAATCAATAGCCTCAGCAGTAATGCTGCAATCTCCGTGCTGCAGCTGTTCCAAAAACCCCGGCACACCATTTTATCAAAAACGCTTCTCTTGTTTTTCATATCATGTTTCAATGGCAAGCTAGACTTGCCACGGGTCAGTTCTTCTCCAGGAGTATATTCACGGAAGCAGGCAACGACCAGACCCAGTGCAGCCCAAGACCCCACCAAAGCATCCCTTGACAGCCCTTAAGGCTTTTGGCAGCTCCTCTTCTACTGACAGCTCATGCAGATCTTCTCAAATTCATGTCATACCTGGACCTGGCTTCGTAATCGGGTTCATCTCTGCCTGCCTTTCCAGTCCACTCCACTCTCACAGACTAATGCACAGTTTTTCAAGTAGACGTGGGCAGAAGCACACTCAAACCTCCTTGGACATCCTATGGCGACTGCGTTCCTTGCTCCTACTTGAAGGGCCTGGAGAACAAGCCTTATGAGGAGCGGCTGAGGGAGCTGAGGTTGTTTAGTTTGGAGCAGAGGAGGCTGAGGGGAGACCTGATCGCTCCCTGCAACCCCCTGAGAGGAGGGTGCAGTGAGGGGGTGTTGGTCTCTTCTCCCAAGTAACCAGCGATGGGACGAGAAGAAATGGCCTCAAGTTGCGCCAGGGGAGATTTAGGTTGGATATTAGGAAAAATGTCTTCACGGAAGGCGTGGTGAGGCATTGGCACAGGCTGCCCAGGGAGGTAGTGGAGTCCCCGTCCCTGGAGGGGTTCAAAAAATGCGTGGATGTGGCACTCCAGGACATGGTTTAGTAGTCATGGAGGTGTTGGCTTGATGGTTGGACTAGATGATCCCAGAGGGCTTTTCCAACCTTAATGATTCTATACTTGTCCCTTTAAAAAACCCAGCCTACACTAATGGCACACAACCCATTACCACCCGCATTTAACTCAATTGTCTCCCCCAAGACAAGTAACCTCACACCACAGGGCACACATTTACAGGCCTTGGGGACTAAGGAAGGCCCGCCAGCCACGGCATCACCCTGCTCCTTCCCAGCCGCGCCAAGTGCCGGGCGAGCAGAGTAGGTGGCAAGGGGCTGGCCCCTCTCAAGGACTAAAACCAAAACGGCAGCCTAGGGCAGGGAGGGGAAGCCTTACACTTGCTGGGGGAGGAAACGCTAAATGATTCATTTCTGACATCAGCCATGATTAAATTTTAATCTCTCAAACAAAAATATGGTTCTCATTAGCCTCATTAGTTCCCAGTTGTACTGCAAGGCAACAGTGTCACATGGTATTAATCTTTGTTTTCATTAATACGTCCCATCAACTGCTCGCAGCATTCTTTGAAACCGATCCGCTCCCTCTCTTCTGTGCGAGTAGGAAGTGCCAAAAAGCAGCTTCCTCGACAGGAAGGATGACCCCCTGAGATCCTTCAGCTTTTGGTTTACGTTTCTAGAGATAATCTTTTCTTTCTGGGGAAAGAGGGAGGGGAGTTCGGAAGAAAAGGGATGCGAGGCCGCAATCCGCAATAACAAAGGAATTCCTGAGGTTTATTGCCAAGGCCAGATAAAGGAATAAGATATTCTAAGTTTTCTTGTTGTTGTTGTCATTGGGATATTTCGGAGAGCTAGAAAAATAACAGGCAGCTTGCAAAAAGGGTTCTTTGCAAAGACCCTAGCAAACTTGCAAATAACTCTAATTTAGCATACGCATCAAGGTGATAGTTATTAATGCGATTCATCTAAAATCCTAGATACTTTTTATTTTTTTTAATACACCAAATTGGACACTGGATTTGGACACAATATTAATTTTTGCTTGCACTTCAAACTTTGATATCTGTAAAGCTGATATCAATTAAGTCTAACAGTCCTCAGTACAAGCTTGTATTCCTTCCAGACAGGCAGATAAAGCAGAATATAGACTGATGGAAAGACCCTGCCAAGGTCACACAGTTAAGTACAGCCCGACACCTCCATTCCTGCCCGTACAGTGAGGTCTCGGAGAATTTCCCAAGTGAACCAAGCATACTGATGAAACCCAGGACGCACAAGTTCCTATTCCCTACTTGCATGACTCCTGATCTTTCGGCGTTTGCTTGCCCGGGCGCAGTCAAAAAAGTCTTACCAAATTACCCACGCTACTTAATAAAACGTGCGTTAGCTCAAATGTACCTGTGTGGATACGTTCGTTCACCCTTGATCTGGCTCTGGTCTGCTGGAAAGCTCAAAGGGCGATTCTTCCATCTCTATTTTGCACGTCAGACTAGGACTCTTCTAGTCATAAAATGAGTATCTCCCTAAGCGCTGTGCCCTCGTCGTAAGGGTCACAAACCGGTACACTTGAAAACGGGAAGGATGTTTTGCCAAACCCAGCCCACAATTCAGACGCTGGCTGTTTTACAAGCTGGAATAAGAAACTCAGGAGAGATCCGTTTCTAACGTTTACTGGACATCATGACACTGGACAAAAACACCAGTGCTTTAGGCTGAAAAACCAAAGCTGTAGAATATAAGAGGAAGGAAAGTGGGGAAGAGGTCCACTTAATGGCTACTAATGCCCTCCTGGAGAGTGAAAACACAGCCCTGAGCATCTCATCAGCCCCCTAGCATTTAATGGAGTTCAGCCTGAACCAGCCACCAGTTCATCCGCTAGCACACAGAAGACCGCGATTAGAGTCCTGCATAGGTCAAGTGGTTTTTAATGAGACATATAAACCACAAAACCTCCATGACACACAAGTCTTTCTTCTTTTTCTGTTGTAAATGAACTTCCGAGGACAGTAATTTAATTGCAATTAAATTACAGGCCTCAGAGACATGCTTTCATGACCTGCAGTATACATGTCCCTCCAGTAAGTCCTTAATATTATGTTCAATCGGCTAAATACGAAAACACACCAGGCGTTCGGGGCCAGAAAGACAGAGGCACGTCCTCCCCTCCACACTCTAGGAACGTGTTGCAGCATTTGCGACTTCTTGGAAACCACCCGAGCACGTGGGCTTCGACGGGCACGTGAGCACAGCTTAAATGGCACTCGCTCGCCATCTCTGGGGTCGTACAGTGGTGAAGCACTGTTCGGCTTCATATTCCTTGCAGAAAAAAAAAAAAAAGGCATGCTGCTTAATCTTATTTTACCCTAAATACCTGCTAGCAGTAGCTCCACCAACATTTTCCACAAGGGAAGAACACACCGAAAACAACGCTGTAGCCACCTCATGCTATAACATTTTATTTATTGGCTTGTTTAACCTGTTCCCTTGAGCTCTTGTAACTCTACCAGAATCTTAGTCACGAAAGAAAAAAAGGCAATAGGATTTAAAAAAACACAATTCTAGCTTTCGTATCAAGTGTCTTGCAAACTGTACCACTGAATGCTCTCTAGCAGCGGGCAATATGCTTTGTAAAATGAAACAACACAATAACCAAGGGAAAGGAAGGGTTTTCAGATGACATTTGAAAATGCTGGGGGGGTGGCTCAGTGAGGAAACAACAGAAGAAGGAACAGGAGATCAGTGGCAGAGTAGTTTAAAAGTTTGTTTATATAAGAAAACGTAATAGCTCTCCGGAGACACCTTACTATGGGATAAAAGTGATTTTATTCCAGAATTACAAATTCACTTTAGACGTGCATTAGTTATTCTGCTACAAAAATGATTCAACTTCTGCCGGAACGCCTCTCCCGGAGAGCTTGTCCCAACAAAGGACCTCTGCTGCTCATGGTCCGTCTCTGCAGACACATGCCCCTGAAGAAACCATAGGGAATAGAACCACAAATGCAGCTGTCACGAGGTCACCTACAAAAAGTATTTTTACTTTCAAACAAAGGGGCAGCTTTTCCCATTCTTGTTTAAATGTACGACAATCCATTATGTTAGCGTTCAGGAGGGAGGAAGCGGGGAGAAAGGCAACGCCATTCGTATCGGACCTGCGGAGCTGCACTGTTCTTCCCATGACTGAACCTAGACAAGCAGGACTTGCATTCTGCAAAATGGACGTCGAAGTATGGGGAATGCCCGCAAAATCTTTTTAAGCTTCTTTAGCTTCGTTAAATAGCTCCTATTACACTCAAACAGGGACCACTTTTTACTATTATTATTTTACTGAAATTAGGCGTAGTCGGCAGAAGTTACAAGGAAAATCAAGGCTAAAATTAAAATCATGATTAAGCACTTCACCCAGCCTATGGGTCAGACACTATATATTCTTTCCACTGGCAGATTTTTGCATTCTTGACAGTCTCCTCCTACTTCAAAAGGAAGAGTTAAAAATGGCAGAGGGGAAAAAAAAAAAAAAAATCCAGTCTTTGAAGACCGACGCACTGAGCTGGTGCTGCACGTGCAGCACCGTAATACGCGTGCCCCGTGACCCAGAGAACACGTCCAGGTTTAGCCTGAGCAGAGCCTGAATACCACAGCTGTTTTGGGAACAGAGGGCCCAGAATTACAAAAGCTTCCCTATGCATTCTACTTTCAAATTTGGCAAAGGCAATCTTGGCCCCGCGTTTCACAGGTACCAAAATTAATATGCTGGTCCCCGAAAGCTAGCCTTGTTTTGAGAACCACCGAAGTGCGTCTTATTTGAGACAGTTCACCTGAGCTTTGGCAGAGCCAACAGTAAACTGGCAAAGTCAAGAATTCAGAGCCGGGACAATATCCTGGCCCAGTTCTCAGGATTTTAGGTCACCAAAGTAATCCTTATCCCACAAAATCCATCACAAACAGCTCGCATCAGCCTCTTCCAGGAGCAGCTTTCTTGAGGGTTGTAACACCCTCAGAGACCTTTAGCTGGTCCCTTGCCGTGCTGTCACAGCAGGCTCAGCTGTCCCCAGGCACACAGTGTATTCCCCACCTCACAGGTGGAGGTCGGCAGTACCAGGCAACACGTCCTGCCCTTCAAAGGAGACGGTTTGCTCTTCTAAAGCTTCCTCTGACTCTGAGCCCAAGCCAGCTGGACAGCAGTTGAAAGACTCGCTCCTTCAGCAGCACCCGCTATCTGGAGACTCCAGCCCAAAACAAATAGAAACATTTAAAATTAAAATAGAAAAAAGAAAAGGCGATAAAAGGAATAAATTGTTCCTACTGGCCTAAAGAAGAGAACTCTGTTCCTCCTTATCACCCCGTATCTTCCTTGAACTGGCTTCCCAGGCAACCACTGCAAAGGATTTTTCTGGATCGGGTCAGCCCACGGGTCCGCGCCCAGCCCAGCAGTGCCGGCTCGCAAGAGTCCATGCCTGCGGGCGGCAGAAGAACGCGAAGAAAGACCGTACAATAACTTCAAAACAGTGTGGCCACAGGAGGAATTTCTTCCTCCTTCCAGATGCCTCTCTGCTGAAGTATCTCCTAACTTGGATCGGGGATGCCTGACAACATTGTCCCTTCCACCTTTGTAAGAAGTCACGGTGGTCTGCAGCGGATGCTCTGGAGAACAATCAGAACTCATCAAAACTGCCCAATCTCCCCAAATTTGAGAGTAAGACAAAGTTAACGGACCATCTAACCCCACCTACAAACCCATGTGAAAAGGGAGTTTCAAAGCCAGCCTTCGTTTTCAGGCCAATGCTGCCGCCCACCCACGCACAATCCGCAGCAGAATTCATCAGATTTCAGGTACTCTCAGCTCATCCCTCATGCCACCACAATTCTCACCACGGATGGTGAGAAATTAGTTAATCCCCCTTTTGCTCTTTCCCAGTGTTTACTTGCGCTGTAAGTACCTGGCCACCCAGCATCCCCTTCTCCAGGAACTGAATGTCACACTGTATGCACAATAATAATATGGTTTTGACCACCTAGTGACCCATTTCGGAGGATCTAATGAAAAATGTAACCACAGCTGAATGAACTGTACTGCGGGGTTGCTTTGATTCTTCTCCCTCACCCCTTTACAAGAAGAACCTCATTTCCTGTTTAATATATTTGATGCCACAATTAAGAAGAGACACGAAGTTGAGGCAACGCCTCCTATCCTCCCCTCTTTTCTCTCTCACCTCTTCCCCAGAAGACCCCAACCCATTCCCTTGGCGTGTTATTGCTGTATACCAGGAGTCACCTGCCTGTGCCAGAAGAACTTTTAAACTCCAAATCTGAAGTAGCAAAGGAGGGAAAAATACAGCCTTATCTCAAATATCAAGAGTCAATTCCTTTCAACCACAGCATCCACAAAAGGCAAACCCTGGGCCCTGCCTGCATTCCTGCTGGCCAGCTCATTGTCTTCAGAGCTGCAGAAACCCAACGCTTGCCCGAGAGCTTCTAAACCCCCTCAGGAAGAGGCATTTGGACATGGTCTGCTGGACACTGGTGGTAGTTCGGTGCACCAGTAGAAAAAGGCTCCCCGCTCTATCCCACGCCCTTCCCCTCTCCCTTACAGACTCAAAAGATGACAAAACGGCCACGCATTCAACAGGCACAACTGGATTTCTTTTGGCAAAAACTCGAGAGTTCTGCAGGACTGTCACCCCTCCAGCACCGGCAGAGAAGACATCACGCTTCTGCCTTCAGTCTGCCTGCACCAGGAAAAGCAACTGGGAGCAGAGGACCAGCACAGAACGTGACTGCCCATCGAGACACGGAGAACACATTCCAGCTAGCTTTTTTGTAAAATCAAAACTAAAACAACATTATAGCACTGCTATGGCAGCGGCACCAGTACACTGAGCACCCCGGAGTGCTTTGTGGGCACTAAGAAAGCCTGTCATGCTACTGTCTTAGTTAGCCCACTACTACAGGAGCAAGCCAGATCAAACCTTCAGCCTTGGGAGTCACTGCAGGTCCAGCTTTCAGCCACAAAACCTTTGCAGCTTGTTAGGTTGTTAGGGCTCCCCCCCCAAAAAAAACCCAAAACAAACCAAACCAACCCACCAAAAAAACAGAAATGCAAACAAAAAGAAGTCAAGGAACACATCCAGATTTTGCTGCTACAATGACACAGCCTCTTGTATCTCTGGAAGTGAGAGCAGGATGATGCTTGAATTCTTGCCCTGTAACATAAAACACCTAGAAAAACAGACAAGCAATTCTGGATGTCCTGGTTTCAGAATATACAAAACAAGTGATACAAGGGATACACAATGCAATTACTCACCACACGATGCCCAGCCTGCCCCCAAGCAGCAACCACTCCCTCCCCAGCCAGCTCCCCCAGTTTATATACTGAGCTTGACATCAGGTGGTATGGAGTAGCCCTGATGGCTAATTGGGATCAGCTGTCCTGCCTGCATCCCCTCCCAGCTTCTTGTGCACCTGGCAGAGCATGGGAAGCTGAAAAGTGTAAACAACTGAAACCAGGACACTGGAGTAACTTGAAAATGGGCAATGGAAAACTATCCACCAAGTTATTTTTCAAATTTTGTGGCTTGCTTTCACAGCCTTAAGTTCACGCTGAATTAAGAGCTCAGAGAACAGAGCTTTTCAGAAAACTGAAGCCGTTATCCTTCACCCACTTACATACCATCTGGAGTAGGATAGGAATGAATGGGACAGGACAAGACGCAGGGCTGCCCAAGCACATGCAAATCCTTAAAATTAAATTCGCTGAGCTCATCTGTGCGGAAGGTGTCCCATAATGCCTTGTAGAGCCAGAAGACCTCAATGACACAGCTGTGTCACGTTCATAGCTTGGGCACCCCTTCACAGCACGACTTTTTACCTCCCCCAAGTTACCATATCACCTGTGCTACAGGCAGAGAGGTACTTGAAGAGGTCAGCTAATGAAATGCGGTTTCCTAAGGGCCCATCCTCTTCACACGTGTAGCTGGCGCCTTGACAACTGCGAGGACCACCTAAAGCCTTTCATTTTGCACCGCAGTCTTTCTCTGCAGCAAGGCGATGTGCAGACACCTATTTCTCCTTTACTTTTTCCCCACAGGTTTTATGTACTTATCCTGACTGTTCCAGCTCTCTTCTGGATAGAGCTGAAAACTGAGAAACCATCACAAAGGTAATTATTAGGGAATATCCTTGCAATAGTCATGAGGGAAAGTACTCCACAGCAGGAACAACAGGTAGCATGGCACATTATGCAGCCAATTTGCCTCTCACAGAGGACAAGAGAAATCAGAGCAGACATCCCAGGTACGAAAGAGAGCAGAAGCATGCCTATAACTCATTTCTGCCAAATGCTTTCCTTGTCTCACATTCCTACATCGCTCCTTACCCAATTACCAGCCTCAAATGGTAATAGAGAGCCCATGTGTACAATGAACAGCAAGAGATGACAGAGAAAAACAAAGTAGAGAGATTGTTAACCTACCAGATCTGTCCCACATTGACCAACGAGAGGTAGAGAACCCACAGGACAGCCATGAGGACCATGTTTGCACATCCAGTTATCAAGACAAAGGCTGAGGCTGCCAGGCCAAATAGGGAGAGGTAGTCCAAGATGCTGTCCATGTCTGACCAGTCCAGAAACCAGATGATTGTCGGCGCATAGCTCAGAGCATCCAGGTTTATCTTCCCTTTGAAATACTTTTTGACATTCTGCAGGTACAGTTTACAAGGGAGCAGCCCCTTCTCTCCTATTAGCTGCTTGTTTTGATGATATGCCACCAGGAAGGCCACAACTAGAGGAAAACAAGGAGGGGGGGAAAAAAAAAAAAAAAACAAAACACAGTATTAGAAATCATCCAGGCTGAAGTACATGTTTTGAGTCCAGAGTTACAGTAGTATATTCATGCCTCAGGAAGGAATTTATTCACCTGTCCTCAGCTCCATTAAAACACACCACAGTCATTTCTATTAACCACGATGCAGAAGGCAGAGGAATTCTATAAATGCTGTCTCTGCCTTCACACCAGGAAACGGCACAGAGTCTGTTTTGGGATAATTTTCTCCTCAATAGCTGTAAGGGACATGCCACTTGCTTTAGGCAAGCTCAACAATGCACTTCTGGGAAAAGCTCCCTGTAACTGAGCGACCTGGCCCAACGCAGAAACAGGAGGCTCAGCCCAGCTCTGTTAGACCCTGCGTGACCCGAGGTTCGTCCCATACGCTGTCCATCTCCTAATGCAGATGAGGAAAACAGCCTAATTGCGCTGCCGAGTACAAGTGAAAGTAATGCATTACTTTCAAGACTTTCAGACGGAATTTCCTTTCTACGAAAAGCGTTTGGAAAGGAGACACCGAGAAACCCGCAGTTCACGCACAGATACTGGGGAGCACGGCTGAAGCAGCCAGAAGAGCGCTCGCAACTCCCTTCAGCTCTGCTGCAGCAACGACGCAGCTGGACTTTCTGACCCCTCCTAGTTCAGTTTCACAAAACATTTTGCAGTGTAAACAGACAACAGTTCCAGCACCGGTTTTGTTGTTGATGGTGATTCACAATGTCTGCTGCTCCCAGTGCAAACAGCCCACAGCAGACTGACAGCAGGTTGTCCCTGCACGCTTATGCTTTGACTTCAGAGGACAACATACCTCCATTTTTACAGGACACTAGCCCTGCATCTACCGAGTATTGGATTTTTTCCTTATACTGAAAACACTTAATATTTCAAAAGATTGTTAATGAGACAGCTTGAACTCATACACACCATTTAAGAGGCATCTAAAGTACACCTTAATTCTTCTGGCAGCGTAACAGTTAATGGTTATCCATCGCAATTGCAAAAGACAGTAGTCATGCTACGGGTTGACCTTCTGGGTCCTCTCACATCCTGGTAGGCTGGAAATACAAAGTCTTAATATTTTTCTGTCCTCTAAATTGCCACTTTTTACATGTCACTACAGCTCTCATTTATAGTGTCTATGCTCTTGCACTGGACAATCTTAGAACAGCCAGATGCTTTTTTTAACAGCACAGAAGCAATTTAATTACAGATTATAGACCTAGAATTTGATGTTCTATAGAGCGAGTTGGTCGGCTTCTAGGGATTATCTCATATTTTAGGAATCTCCTCCAGTTACCAATTTGCAGTTTGTAACTGCAGTAATCTCCATTTCTCAGAAAAAAATTATGAAGGCCAACATTTCCTGATTATGCGCCATACATTTTGCTCCCAGCAGCTAACTTACCCATCTTTCAAACATTACCCAAACACCAGCCACGTCGCATGCAGCAATACCAGAGGTCTTGCAAAAGGCCGATCTGTCTCCCCTCAATCTTCCTTAGTTAATGATCAAATCTGTTTCCTTCCTTATCTGAATACTGCCATTCTGCAAACAAGAATTCTGGTGTTCATCTGGTTGGTGTCTCTCACTGGGAACACTGGTGGGAAGTCTGTGTGAAACTATACCCCGAGCTCAGGCCTGGATTCCCACGTCTTTGAAGTTCGACTCGCAACCCGAAGTCTGCAGCCCCAGGGAATAAAAATAAATGTCCCATTCCCCCAGACACACACAAAGACCTCCAGCGGATTTCAGTTAATCCACTTAACACTTACTCCATCGCTTTGCACACGGCATGTATTTTGTTCTCATTTGAAAAACCACTAAAACTCACAATCCAACGCATATCTGAGGTCACTGGGAGGGTTCCCATTGATTTCAACAGATCCTGAATCACAGCGCGAACACAATAAAGTTGGGGGTTTAGTTGGTCGCACCTCTTTCCGTCCATCTTTTACACACAGTGAAAGATTGTTACAAACTACTGAAAGACATGCAGAGTATTTTACTCAATTACAGACAGGGAGGGACAAGAGAAAAAACTGACCGCAACACTAAAGAATCAGCTTTGGACCGCAAATTAAGTGGTTTATATTTTAGAGCGTTCATAATTTTCTGCCGACACTCTGTTTGGCAAAACTGCGTAATCAGAAAGCCTGACACACGAAACAGGAAGAAATATAATGCTTCTGAGCCTCAGACAACTTAATATCTTCATTTTTGGTTTTTAAAAAAAAAAAAAAAAAAAAAAGACCAACTCTGCCTTAAAACTCCATGGCTTGATTTCNGAGCCCACAAAAAATTAAATTTTTTCTTTTTGGTTTTTAAAAAAAAAAAAAAAAAAAAAGACCAACTCTGCCTTAAAACTCCATGGCTTGATTTCCCTTGATTAGCACTGCAATTTGCTGCACAGTTTTCCAAAAGTGCTAATCAAATTCACCTCTAAATGCTACAGAAATTGCTGCCCCAACCCATAACTGCTAAGCAGGTTTTTTTTCTAAAAAAATCTAAATTAGACCCCTGCACAGTATGCAAGATAAACAAGGAAAGGGTAAATTAGGAAAAAGAAACTATAGCAATTGCAGAAAAGTACACATTGTATGTACAAAATACTGTAGAGCCTTTTTAACTCTGAAAGCAGCAAAGACTGCCTTATAGCTTGGCATGAACTGCACATCTGAAGATTGCCCAGTTTGGGCTCCAAAGTGGTCTTCTCCCAGAGCACCAATTTCTCACCAGATGCTGCGCTGCTGGTATTTCCTATATTACGATTTCACAACTAAATCCCACCGGCAACAGCCCTAATCCAATGAAGAACTCACCTAACCCAAACCAAATCCTGACCGTTCCACCTACGTTTCAATCCATCACCCTCCCAAGCCATCGGGGCCCATGTCCGGCAAGCGCGGTTTATTGCTCACACGTGTGCAGCATTTCTTAGACTGTGCTGCTCCGTCCCGGATCCGGCTCCCTCTCCTGGACACTCCCCAAGCTGAGCCGCTGCCTCGCACCATGCTCTTCTCCACTCACCTCCAGCATCCTTTGGAGCACCCTCTGAAGGGCAGATCCCTTAGGCAGCACCTGCTTCTCAAACCCCCCCACCAAATCATCTAGACCTACTCTCCCAAGGCACCAGCTAAGCCCTCGAGAGGCTTCACCCTCTGGGCAGGAGATCCCATGTTACCAGACACATGCAATAGTTGAAACTAAAGACAGATTCTGCAAAGGATTTCAGCAACACAGGAGATGCACAGATCCAGGGGAAAAAAAAAAGGGAAGTTAGTTATCAGCTTGTCATTGCTTCCTTTCCCTGAACTCCTCTTAAGAAACCGTATCCTTAATTCGACTACAACACAGACCCTGCTCCCTTCTCCAGGAACCTTCCCTTTGATCTTGGCTTAGTCGGGCAGGAGGGAAGTCCCTTTCGCCCCCAAAGCCTGTACTTTTCTTCCTCTTCCAGAACCCCTATTCTGAAACTTCTTTCCCTTTGGCTTCGTATTTGGGGATTTTCCACTCTACGTCTTCCCACTCTCTCCAGGTAAACATGGTCAAACAAGTTTGCTTCCACCTCGGGCACTGGCTGGCACGCTCGCTGCACTGCTGGGACATGGGGCAAGGTTAATCGCTTTTCTTGTTTGTCCTGTAGCTTCTTCCTGGCAAGCGGGTGGCAGAGCAGTTCTGTTACACAAACCAGAATTCACCAGTTAGTCAGTCAGCCAATGCTGGGGGGAACCCACCTACGCAGCACGCTGGGTTCAACCACGCCACGGGGTCCAAGGCACCGAGTCTGCTCGGGCAACGGCACTGCATCTGCCTCAGCCTCTCCAAACGCTCTGTAAACCTGCGCTCTTGGGTGTCTGCAAGGTTCGTGCCAGCCCAGCGATGTTCTCGTCTCTGGCAGCACAGAGCGAAGGGTCTTACCTAAAGGGATGCTGGAATGGTGAAAGAGAGCCTGAGCGGGCAGGCGGCAGCCGCTGAGCACCGCTGTTAGCCAGGCAAGGGGGCAGCCTCTCGGCCACCGACAGAGCTGCCAGATTCTGCATCTCGCTCAGGAGAAGCCGCTTGCCTCCTGAGCAAACCTGACTCTTGGATTTGCAAACCTTGGGGCAACGCATTCATCAGTGTCTTCTGTCAGTTCAGGGTTTACGTTTTCCTGCAGGAACAGCACAAACACTTGCATTCCTACGCATCAGGCAGCTTGCCTCCCCCAGCACCTGAGCCATCCCCAGCTCGGGCACCTACCGCTCCGAGGAGTCCACGGCGGATTCCCCCAGCGTGGTGCGAGCTAACGGAGAGCCTGATCCAGAGCCACCCGCTCCTTCCAGCCTCTTTAGCAGGCCAAAGCCCTCAGAATGACTCTCGCTTTCTGGTACCATCTTACAAAACGAGAGCGTAACCGAGAAGGGCGGTTTTTCAGAGTTCAGGATCCGCTTTGCCGACCAGGATGCAGAAGCCGATGTTTTCCCATCGCTATCCTTTCCGACATCATGGATGGGAATAATGTGAGGCCACAGCTGGGCTCCTAATTCAGGGACATCCCCTGCAGACTCCCAGCACAGCTCCGCTCCTCTCCAAGTCTCCAAACCCAGCATAAAACCCCGTCACCTTGCCCACCACCCCTGTGGCTGCTCACGGCCTGGACTTTTTACCAGTATTCTTCCTGGATTTGGGCATCTTCAGCCCATGGCAGTCTCCTCTCTTTCCACCTGAAGCACTTTGCCACTCCAGACTATTTGCTCCTTTGCGGATTGAAAAAACTCAGCCTCAGCGACTCCCATGCTCCCTCCCACTCAGGAGGCAGACGGAGCCTTTGACAGCTCACATGGGAGCACGCTCCCCTACCTGCTGCGAGCTGATCTTTACATAAGTAATACATGTAAATTGTCACCAACTGCTAATAGACCTTCCCTACTTATTCTCACCTCAGAAGGTGCTTCGCTGTACTTTTCCATTAACTCCCCCCCTCCACCCCCTCCTAGCCTCCTCTCTCCCCCCAAACTGAACACGTGCCTTGTTCAAACCCACATGCTACCAATAAACACAACCCAAGCATGCAACACAAGAGTCACCCATCTGAAATGATTTGGTCTATCCATATTGCCCTGTCACCTCAGTTCCTTTCCCCCGGTCCAGGCTCAGCCTGTCATGGTAGGAGAATGAGAGATTCCCATTCTTCATGCTCTGTAAAGATTTAAAGATGTGAAATCCAAAACTTTCCGGTCATATGGCTTTCTCTCTCCCCCCATTAAAAGAAGTCTTAACTTTTACTTAAAGCCCAAACCACAAGAAGAAATGAACCAAGAACACAGAGCTTTGCATGAAAACTAAACTACATTTTGCACACACACAAAAAAATCTGCCTGGAGCCATATATCAACTGCACCTTTGACCCAACAAGGCATTCAAAAAAGGCCCTATGCTGGATGCCAGCAAACTGAGGTTGTACTACTGAAAAGAAGAAGGGGGAGAATATGCATGGTCTTTTCATTATTATCAGAGAAATGAATCAAGTAAGTTTTCAATTGATAAATTCCCCTGCAAAGTTTTGCAACACAGAAGCAACAGCACCGTAGTACTGAGCAAAGAGCCAGAGTGAATCCAAGCACCCCCTTTTCGCTGTGCAACCCTGCAGCCACAAATAAACACACAACAACGCAGTCTGTTCTTAACACTTTTTTGTTTTCTTGCCCTTCGCAGCAAAGCTAAAGCCTTTGGGGTGGTTGCTTTGCAGGCTTATCTCCCCATTGCCTCCTTGGTTGAAATAATATGAAAGCAAATAGAAAAGGTTGGGCTGCGGCGCTGCTAAAAAGCATCCCCATGGGACCCAGGTTGTTCAAAACCACAGCAGCGGCAGTCCAGCCTGCTGCTGGAGGATGCCCCGAGAAGATCCCTCTGCTCCAGACCAGCTCTGGGCAGGCAGCAGACCGGGAGACAGCTTTCTCTCCTTCTTGGTTCTTCTTATCATCTCCCTTAAACTCTCCCTGCTTGCTATGAATTTATCTTCCCACAGCGAAAGTGCTTTGTTCAGGACCGAACGCGCTTCTGCCTCGCTTGCGCAGCTCTTCCGTGCAGAATTAAACAGAGGGCATGCCGCTTGCTAAGAGGACACCGCGCTAACACGCTGCCTTTGTTGTGCAGACTTGCTAACAAGCACCGCGCTGAAATAAAACCTTTCGGGGGAGAAAAAGCGTCCGAAGATGTACTATAATCCTGAAAGCTACTGGGAGCCTTTTAACATAACTGAGGGAGGAGAAGGGGGAAAGCAGGGGAGATGGCAGAGAGAAAGAGAGAGGAGGAAGGACACCGGGGAGAGCCAGGGACCTACAGGAAGCCAACCCCCCCCCAGCCCCCGAGAAGGCTTTAGATTTCAGAATTAGGAAGAAGTAGCATGAACCTCCCGCAGCTCTAGCTCTGGGGAAAGAAAGTACTACTATTAAACAATACGTACGGAGAAGGAAGATAAACTGGATTTAAATAGCTTTTATTTCAAAAAGCTCTACAGAGCCTGGCTGAAGTTGGGAAGGGTGGTATCTAATTACTTAAGCTTCTACATCTGGAGTCTGACAATAGTAATCATCCAAAAAGGGCGCTTAACAATGATTTAGAAGGAGGGTAAAGGGAGCAAGTAATGCACATTTGTTGTCAAGAGCTTTGGGACCAGCTCTTTACCTGTAACAGGACTTCCAACAAGGCCTCAAAGACTTTCTGTATTTACGAAACGTCAATTCCTGCCGTAAAGAACAAACACACAGAGCAAGACCAGGATAGAAAACCTTCAAATCTCAAAACGGCATTTCTCCAACCCTCCCTGTCCCATGAATTACTGTACTAGAGATTGCAATTAGCCAGCGACGGACAGCTTGCAAGGGTGGAAGTCTGTGAGACAAGCCTCTTCGACTGGCACAGCAGTAGTACACAAAAGTGCCTCGACAGAACCAGAGAGAGGGGTCTGGGCAGCAGAGCACCGGGTCGGAGCTCCACAGTTGTTCTCTTCCTCGGTGTGCAGGGCTGGATTCTGTGTTACTTCAAGCTCTCCTCCTCCGGAAGGGTTTTACAACTTGGTCTGCCCACGCTAACTTGGTGAAGTGGAGAAAGAGGTCCCAGATCTGAAAACGTCTCTGAGGGCTGTCAGT
This sequence comes from Scopus umbretta, assembly GCA_013400535.1. Lineage (NCBI taxonomy): Eukaryota > Metazoa > Chordata > Aves > Pelecaniformes > Scopidae > Scopus > Scopus umbretta. Next base: position 45,279 of record VZTL01057508.1, on the reverse strand, counting down.
TATAAGAATGTAAGTGTCACCTAATTTACAAGCGCACAGTGCTAGCTACTATTAAAAACAGAATTGCACAGACAGGCGTTTCATTTACCTTAGTGCTCAGCTGGGAGGACCTCACTGGCCCAGCCCTGCTACAAAGAGCAAACCTCACCGAGCACTTTCAGCTTGGATCCATTTTCCCCTTCCTTCCCATTCCTGCAAGCAGCAGGTGGTTTTGGTCGCTGGCCTTCACGAATCATCAGATCCTTTCCCACTTTCCCATCCCTAGCCTGCCTCTCAGACAACAGCCTCTTTGCCAGGGACTTCCCAGGCTCGCTCTGCTGCTGGAAACCCCCTTCACAAAAAAGAAGGGGAAAGCTGTTACAAACAAAAGAGGTGGGGGAGAAGGGAGGGCAGAGGGAAGGACACTTCACACCTGCCTTGCTCTGCCTGTCCTCCTTCCACAAAAGATCCAAAGGGAAAGCATCTCCCCAGCTCACATCAGGCAATAAAACAGCCTCTCAAGAGAGGAGTGGGGTCAGGCAGGAGGTGGCAGGCCCCCAGACCACGCCTGGCAGTTCTGCCCCTCACCTCAGCAACACTACACACCCCAAATCACGTTTCTCTCCATTGCATCCACAGGGTCCTTCACTCTCCCACCCCTCCCTTTCCACCTAGGAGCGAGAACAAGCTTTCAGCTCACACAGCTGCACTAACAGGCAGCAGCAGCAGCAATTATCAGGGGGTGACCCCTTTCCTTATACTTTAGCACAAGGTGCCCCCCGCCCCAAGGGATTTGTTGCTTAACGCGGCAGGAATGAAAGGGTTACGTTCAAACGGGTGAAATGAAAGAAGGGGGAAAAACATCCCACGACTGAGGAATGTCAAACTGTCACAACGGCATCAACCGTTTCCTCAGCAAGTCTGAGACTCGGCGTGTGCAGAATCGCCGCGTCCGGGGGGGAAAAAAAAAAAAAAAAAATAATCTGTCAGAGTAAATGGTTCCATCTTCAGAAAAGAGCTTGGAAGAGGTGTTTGGCACAGAGGCTTTAAATTGTTTTCTGCTGTTTCTAAACCCAGGCTCTCAGAAGAGATCAAAAGGCAACCCACCTTCCCTCGAGAGCATCCCACCCCAACAGCCGTGTCATGGTTTTGCAGCTTTTGACAGAGGAATCTGTCTCTTCACAATCTCTCCATCTCAGGCGCGCCAATTAGTTTCCACTCCACGAGTGCTTCAGTTGTAGGCTGTGCAGCGTCTTCCCCGCGCTGGGATCGGAGCGGGAGCCCCAACGTCGCTGCAAGCGACGGCCCAAGTCAGAATTCGACCTGTCTCAAATCTGGCCCAGGTTTCTGGCTGTGGGTCCCTTGGCTGTTACTCAACCAAAACAAACAGCAGAAGTCAGTGACCTGATCGCAATCAGGCTGAAGTTGCATAACGAGCAGGTAAACTTTTCCTTTCCTGTACCTCCTCCGTTGCAAAGGACGGAGCCATCCTCCTACCCTGTTCCTTCCAGCTCTGGTACCCAAATCCTTTCCTCTGAGGCTACCTCCCTCAGACAGATTTCCTCTTTCTGGACTGTGGAAGCATTTTGGGGTCTTTTCCCCCCTTCTGCCACTCCCAGGCGTTCCCACTCCCCCTTCCTCTTTCAAAAAGTGCCAAATCCAGTTCTCCTCCCTATTTTCTGTCATCCCGCTTTCACTCACCAGCCTGCCATCTCAGCTTCATCCTCTGGCTTACAAATGCTCGCTCTCCCTTTCTCCCTGCGGCCTTCAATCGCTTCCACCCTGTTACTCACCTGACCCCGAAGGGGACACTTGCTCCTCACCTCTTACTGCTCTCGTTGTCGCGAATTAGGTCTCCCACTCACCAGAAGGTCCCAAACAAACGCATGGGACTCGCTCTTCGCCCTCCTCTGCCTCGTCACCCCCTTACTGACCCCTGCCCCTCCAGCCGCCGCCCTCTCCCTTCCCACCTCGCCGCCAGCCCCGTCCCGTCGAACGCACCACCAACCTACAGGACAGCATTTGGCCCCGCATGTGGCATATTTATAACCCCAAATCCGCGATCAGAAAGCAGCGGCCTCCACCGAACGCACAGCGGAGAACGCTAATCAGTTTTTCATAAGGAAACTGCAAACTGAGCTACGGGAAACTCAGCAGTCTGGATTTACACACGGGGGAATATCGGAATCGCTTTCATTTTGACTGAAAGAGTCATAACCTCGCATTTCACCGAGAGCTGAACCAAACTAGAAACAGAGCACGTGTCAAAACCATACAAAACTACAACTTCTGCATGGTTTTGATGCAAAATAATCTAAGCAGGCTGGCAGCCTACAAATCCTAACGATTTTGTGGACAAATCTGGGGCAAGTTTAGAATTTGTAACGTAGTGTGTTACATGTCAGTTTAGGTTTCACTGTGAATATTTTTTAAGTGGAGCACTAGTGGGCTCCGAGCACGGCTCTCAGCGTTCCTCGCCAAAGCGAGAGCCAAACACGCACAGCTGAGGTTGGAAACCGATTTCAACGTTAATCATTTTAAGGCCACATCAATTCTAGGTCCCGACTGGCAGCGTCGGCACCCAAGGATGTCGTGTTTCTCTGGTCCTACGCAAGACGCTAAAGGCCTGCTTCTGCGTCAGACGAGGAGTTTCTCTCTCGCAGAGTTAGCTCACAACATCTACCTTGAAGAAAAAGGACCACCAGCTCCGACCGGCTCTGCCAGCGGCTGCCAGCCTCGTGGTGCGAGCAAACTCTCCTTCCAGGTCCGCCAGCACGGGAGCCCCAACATCACCCAACACCATCCCGGCCGTCAGCCGCAGGGCGCCCGTCCCACCGGCCAGGTGAGAGTTGACAACAAGAGGCTCTTCCCGTTTCCCACCGCAGCCGTCCCCTCGAGCTCTGCGCGCGCAAACGCGTACCCCCCAACACCCAAAACGTAGCGGTACTTTGGTAAGAGGCAGGCAGGGCTCCCCCGTGCAATTATCCCTGCCGTGAGGGGACGGGGCCCGCACCCTGGAGCTGGAGCGAAGCGCCCTGCGGCCCCCCGTCCCGNAGCACACACCACCCCAAAACTGGAAAGCGTTGGCTCCAAACCCAGCCGCCTCCCGCCCGAGGAGGCCGGCGCCCTCCGCAGCCCCCTCAGCTCGCCCCGGCTGCGTCCCTGAGGAAAAACGTTAAGCTAGGCGCCTCAGACCTTCGACATGGGAGGTTTAGGTTGGATATTAGGAAAAATGTCTTTCCTGAAAGAGTGGTGAGGCATTGGCACGGGCTGCCCAGGGAGGTGGTGGAGTCCCCATCCCTGGAGGGGTTC
>VZTL01057508.1:0-24998 GCA_013400535.1 Scopus umbretta | reverse complement strand
AAAAAAAAAAAAAAAAAAAGCCAGTTGGACACACTTATTCAGGTTTAAAAGCCGGCTTCTTTCAGTTTATCTTAAACCAATTAGGAATGAAAAACAAGCCACTCCTAATCCAAAATAAGAGGGTGTCCCTCCCGGCCTCCGCCACCCGCTCCCGGGGCTGTGTTGGTTTAGGGGAAGCGAGGCGAAGCTGCCGGCCCGGGCTGTGCAGTGGCACCCCGTCCCGCCACGGCTCCGCAGCCTGCCCGCTCTCCCCGCCGCGCTGGCATCGCCTCCTGCTCCCCGTATTTGTTTGTGGATGTGTGCGCAGGCAATATTGTGACTGTCAGAGACGTGATATTAAAACATTTACCCAAAATACCTCTGCCTGCCTTTCTCCTCCCCTCGCTCCTCCCCCTCCTCCTCCTCCTCCTCCTTTTTTTTTTTTTCCTGTGCGTGTGTCTAAACTCCCAATGCAGCGATGGAGGTCCTCACCCAGGAAAGGGTTAAGCATTTTGAAAGGTCTTGTTTGAGGTAGAGTGAATTTTAACCACCACACACATAACGAATGCGAAACAGCCTGAATTGCTGGTGAGGAGCCAAGAGCACAAGAGAGGAGCTGCTGAATTTTAATGATTCATTATTGCATGGAAGGCCTTTGTCTTCCTTTATCCGGTGCACAATAAAAGAATTAATTGGACAGAAAATGGCAGGGCAAAGAACTGACAAGTCATTAAGGGGCTCTGAATGGCTGATTAGGTGCACATTGGGGGTGGAATTTCAACTGCACTGTTTCAGCAAGGGCTCCGGAATAATAATGGCATGGCACAGTTTATATTTTGTATGCAGTACCAGAAAGGCCTTTATGTCGGCATTGTGGTGCTATTTATTATGCTGTCTATTTAGCCATTGTTGGCATTGTGTTTGCAATAAGAATGCACAAACAAAGTTGGGATTTTTTTTTTTTAATTTTTTTTTTTTAACTTCGCGAAGGCAAAATAATTGGGAATCAGAATCTCGCCCCGCGGATAGTTTTATTAATTTTTGTGTGCGTGTCCAGAAACGGCGGTAAATATTTAGACTTGCGAGAAATAGGTTCATTTAGAAAAAGGAAAAGCACTAATCAGCTTCTCCCACTTCCCCCCGTTCCCAAAGAGCCGCCGTTCAGGGACGCCTCGTGCAGCTGGAGGAGCCCCCGCGAGCGATGGGGCGCTGACCACTTCCACACCCCGACGCCGGGAGGATGCAGCTCAAGGAAAAGCAGCCAACTGGAATTATTGGTAGCTAGGAAGTCCATTGAACATCTCGCACACGGATCCTTTGAGGCGGCTTCTGCCAAAGTTTCCTTGTTGTTGTTGATGTTAAGCAGTTGCCTGCGAGTTATAATAAAAACCACACACACAGAAGGGAAAGAAAGAATTAAAAAAAAAAAAAATTGCAGCACGCTGGGTAGGTGTGATTTTGATGAGGAATGCATTTTTTTTGTGAAGGGGATGACAAATAGGAACAGCAGTTTACTGTCAGGTCCGTACACAGCTGGTTGCAAGTTTCAGGGGAAAAAAGGGAAACTTTAATGATGATACAGCTTTTTTTTTTTTTTTTTTTTCCCCTGCAAGCGATCCATTACAGCCCAATGAAAACAGAAAGCTGCCACCTTCCCGTAACCTGGAGATTTTCGCAGGATAACGATTACATTCTGAATGTTGCTCCAAAGCTCGCAGAGGTTAACTTCATTTCTGACAACCTCCTTCCTTGTCCTCAGGATGCCGCCCGACCTCGCTGCGGTTCGATAACCGAGCGCACAGACGCCCTCCCGGCCCACGAGCAGCCAACGCCGCTCCGCCTGCCCGCGTACCGGCGAGCCGCGCTCCTACGTGCCTGCTCCTGGCCGAGGGGCTGCGCGGTGCCGTGGATGAAGCCCGTATTTCCAAGGAACAGAGGAGCAAAAGCCGCCGAGCGCCGATGCACCTCGTCCTGCTGCCCCTGCAGCCTGCCTGAAATCTCCTGTTGACTTCTTCTGGGGGAGCTGGGATAGAGTGGGATGGCCTGGGATGGTCCCGGCTCTCACGGAGCTGCCAGCTCTGCCTCTGCATCCCGAGCCATACTCCATCCCTGCCCTTCTCCTTCCACCCCAGGAACCCAGGTCAGGGAGATTTTAGCACCACGTGCATTGCCGCTGCCCCGCTGGGATGAGCTCACGCAGGCACATCCTTCGGAAAACGACCTCTCCGCTCCTTGCTGGAGGAAACAGCAGGGAGAGTTTGGTTTTGTCCTCCTCCGCAGCCTGCGGTCCCCCGTTTCCCTGTGCGGGGGCAGAGCGAGTCTCATCGCCCGCCTGGAGCAGGGCAGAGCGGGCTGGGGTTGCAAGACCCAGGGAGAGAACGAGGGGTGTCCCCCTCCACCCGTGACACCCCGGGGTCCCCACAAAGCCCTTTGCAGGGGGAGGCTGCCGAGAGAAAGCAGGCTCCGCAGCCGCCCGTTTGCAACAAATCCCCCCAAAACGGCAGTCCAGGCTGATGTACCCACACACGCATCCCGCGCCTCCGCTCAGGGCCTGGCCCTTTCTCATGCTTCTCCTTTGGTTTTTCATTTGCTTTGGTTTTGTTGGTTTTTTTTTTTTGCGGGTTTTTTTTGTGTTTTTTTTTGTTTGTTTTTTGTTTTTTTTTCCCTGGGTACTATGGGCTAATAATGGGTTAACAATATATATATAAATTTGAAAACGTGAGGGGGGATTTGGGTGTCAGGGAGATGGATGAGCTGCAATCCGAAACTTTTTAGGTAAGAATAAGTGAAAAGGAAAATGGGGTTATTACAAAAAATGCCATTCTCAGTAGAATACAGCCCCTCCGTAATAATATTTTAAGAGGTAGTTAGTGGCACTCTTCATTCGGGAAGGTAAAGGCATGCACGTCAAACAAAAATAAAATAAAATAATAAAAAAGAAGAGGTGCGAAGGTAGCTGGTTCCACTGGAAATTGTAATGTTCCTCCCGAGACTTCAGCTTCTTAACACTGTGAAAGGAGGAAAAAAAAAAAAAAAAAATATATATATATACTGCCATTTGCGCTCCTCTGTTCACGCTGCAGCTGGGAAGGAGGCACATGGAAAAGCTGTTATTAGTGACGAGGGCTACATCGGCCGGGGAGCGCTGGGGCCTGCCGAGCCGGGGCACGCCACCACCACTTGCTCTGCCCCCGAAGACGACTCTCGCTGCAATTGTCCTGGCATCTTGGCCCCCGGAGCCGAGCCCGTGAGTCACCCGCATGCTGTTCGAGACCAGCGAGTCACCTCTTCCTGCAAACACCCCCTTTTCCTCACAAAGAGGATTTAATGCAACCCCCGATGAGACCCTCTGCAGGTGGGTAGCAATTTCCCAGCCTGTGGAGGTCCCCCAGCGCTTGCTCCTGTCCCTCTGAAGCTCTCGCTGCCCTGGGGCCACCTGAACCCCAAAAGGTCTGTTGGCTTTGAGAGCCTCTCCTGGTCACCAGATGGAGATGGGGATAAAGCTGGACCCAAACGGACAAAATTCAGGCAGGAATCCAGATATTCTCAACATTTGGGAGACATCAGATCTGCGGAGGAGGAGCTTGGAGCGACGTCTATCAGAACGAAGTCAGGTGAGAGCTTCAGAGCCAGATTCCGACCATCCCTTAAGAGCCGTGTGTTCAAGCCCTGGAACAGTTGGCTGAAATCCACGCCTGGTGATGGGATACAGAGAAGTTAAAAACATATCTAAAACACTTAACAAAATTCCCAGATGGAAGCGAGTTTATTTGTTTAATGAAAATAACTTAACAAAACATCCGAGTAGTAGATGTTTGTGTTCTATTTCTGGGAATGCAGGAAAGATCCTCTGAAACCCCCCAGAAAAAAGAAATGCTAAAACAATCAGCCCCAAACTACGTAGATATTCAGATCTGCTTGGAAGAAAGAGGGAAGATGGAAATATCTGCACGGGAAGAGAGCAAAGGCCTCTCAGGAGTATCCTGCAAAAGCACATGTAGCTTTGCCACGCAGGAGCAAGCAAAAAAAAAACCCTCAAACCAGAGAAACAAACAGGGCTTGTATAAAATAGCCCTTCCCCTGGCCTCTGCCAGCCTCTGGCAATCAGCAATTGCTTTGAGACACTTGCGTTGCCTCAATGCTATGCCTAGAAGTTGCATATTTTCCATGAATTTGTCTAACCCTCCTTTGAACCCAGCTCTGCTCTTCCCCTCTGCCTGGGGCAGAGCTCTGGGGCTGAACAGTTTGCTCTGAAAAAGAAGAAGAAGTCTTCCTTTTCACCTAATTTCACCTTTCTGTTCAATTACTATGTCATGAGACGCACAAGGGGATGGCAAGAATAACAAGTCTCCTTTCCCCTTCTCCTTTCCCCGTTTGGTGCTTCATTGCCTACACCAAAAGACCTCAGTCTGGGCTGGAAAGAGCCTGCTAGAAGCAAGTAACCTATTTCAGCTCCAAGCCTAAAATATCCACGTTGGGCAGAATTTTGTCCCTGTCTCGGACTCCATGTCGGGGCCCGATACGCTCCTGGCGCTGATGCTGGTGACATTTCTCTCATCCCAGTGTGAAAAGGGGACTTTAAAAGTCAGGATTTCCTGGTTTCTGAGCAATAAATCCTGCTTTTTGGCCCATGCCTTCCAAGTGATAAATTTCTAGATCTCTGGGAAAATACACTCGAGGGAAAGCAGACAAAGCGGGAAAGGCTGTAGCATTGCCTGAAATGACATTTATATCTTGGATGGCGAAGCAACCCAGACAGGACTGGCGTGCAGATGCCTGCAAGAAGGAAGGACGGACCTGGTGGAGCAGCTGGAGCTTTCTTAGGGATAGGTAGGCAGAGCCAGGGCTGGACTGCGCCGCAGGTCGGGAACGGGACAGCCAGATCCCAAACCGGGTGATGTCTCCTCATCCTGCCCGGGCTCTGGGCACCCTGGCTCACCTGGGAATTGCCACCTCCCGTGGGCTCGCAGGATTTCCCGAGGTTTCAGGGCTACCCAGTCCCAACCCCAGGATATGGATTTTGAGCCCTAAATGGCTCAAATGGCATCTTTTGGCTTTTCCCTTTTGCTTAATTACAGGGATTTATTTTTATTACCGCTACGGGCTCGTTCCAAAACCCACTCGGCTCAGCAGAAGGCTTTCACGGGCTTTTGGATCAGACCTAGGCACTGGGAGTAGTTTTTCCTATAACAAATTAGCCATTATTCGCTGGTTCTCATTTAATTATTAAACAGAAGCTGCAGACATTAAACTTCCAGCTGCCTTGAAATCAAGGACAAGACTCCCATTGCCTTGAGGAGGTCCCCGGATTTCACTCCGGCTCCTGACACAGCGGTGAGTTCACAAATTGTGTAAAACCGACCTGTGTTGTTATGTCACGGGTCCAGTCCATGGTATTTGGAGCCGAACAGTCATCACAGGTCAGACCTACTGAGATGGACTTTGGCCAACACTTCTGCAGGCCGGCCACAACCGCGAGCTTAATGCACCTCTGCGTATAACATCTGCTCCACCTTCTTGGGAACAGTACTCGCCGTGCCTCTAATCGCTTCAAACATCATTGCTAAACACGGGGATTAGGAAGGATTTGAGGCATCTGTTCCCTTGTGATCTGAGCTTCAGCTCTCTCGGGGTGTTTTATAAAGGTGAGAAACTCTGATGCCGTCGCCTTGGTTAAAACCCTTAAATACACTTGAAGAGTGCAGAAAATGAAGATATTACTTGTCTTATTATTCTGACAGCAGCTTTTCTAGCTTGAGATGTGTCCCATGCAGCACCTTGGAGGACAGCAGGCGGAGGACCTCGCTGGGCACGCAAGGATGCGGTTTAGGAAGCAGAAACGTTTTCATCCCTCTAACACCACTGAGTTTTGCCATGGCCTTCGTTGGAGAGTGCATGACGTTTGGAAACGGGCTTTGCCTTTACCTTAAGCACTCAAAAAGTTGTTCTTAGTGTGTATCATCCTATACTTATATCACGCCAAGGGCTCACCCGAGCCCAGAAATGCTCTTTTCCCCCCAAGCCCTAGGGCAGCGTACGGAGGGACGGTTCTCCCATAGGTTCCCCTGTTGCAATCGAGCACACGGAGAGAAAAATTCCCACAGCTCTGTCTTCATCACGGGTTACCTGATGCTTCCTATACTCAGGTGAACTCTGATCTCAGCTGATTTGCTGGAGTACCAGAGGTGGGACGTGAACTGCTGCGGCACCGGCTGACGGCAACTGAACGCAATGCATCTTGCCGCACTGAAAATAAGCAATTTCTGACTGAAGTACCGGCTTGCTCTTTCAATTGAATGCCTGACTACTCTCTCGCAGGAAGAAGCGTTCATCTACAGGGATTTCAGAAGTAACCAAGCCCTGGAGTAAAATCTTCACCCTCAGGACACCTGTCCCTCCCTTAGAAATGTAGTTCAGTGCCATTTCTGTAGGTGTAAAGCTCTATAGCGGCAGTTAATATATGCATACTTCTGGGTTCCCTCATTACCATTTCAGTTGGCTCGTTTACATAATAACACAGAACAGAAGATCATTTGCATAAAATTAAAAAAAAAAATCAAATAACTGAATGTTGCTTGTATTTTGAAAGGCGCAGAGAATGAGCCTGTGAAGTTATTTATATCCCCGAAAGTACCAAGGAGGCTAATCGGCAGGGAACCGTGCTTTCTGCACAAAATGGGACTTGACCACTTCAATTTATTCATGAAATATTAGCTCACTTAGTGGAGGAGTTTTTTAAGCAGCTGGGTTGGAGCTGACGGGAAATCCCCTCCCAGCTGCAGCGGGATCAGCGCGACTCGGAGCCAGACAAAAGTAAATTCCCCCAGCTCCGGTCCCGCGCAGCACCTGAAGGCGCTGGGGAATGAAGGGTCCGCTCCCTGGTTACGGCCGGCGTGACGGAAATATGCCATTCTCTTCCAGCACTTCTGCCTAATGGTCGTTTACCTAATCTGGGGGTTTTACGCCCACCCCTCCCCGGTGCTGTGATGCTTGGGCACCTCCATCTACAACCCAGAGCCGGAGCAAAGATCCTCGTGGGCTTGCCGGGTTCCCTGTCACATCCCGATTTCTTCTCCTCGTCCCGTTTTCCATGGCCAAATATTCCCGCAGGAGCAGCCCTTGGCCCGCCCATCTGACGGGCCAGCATTGCTATTGATGTAAGAGCAGCAATTTGGCTTTGCAGCGAGCGGAGTCACCACCAGCAGAATATACCCCCAGGTTTCAGGCACAGGGAAAGCCGGGTGCCAGTGCTCAGGACGGGCAGACGTGGTGGCGTGGGTTACGTGGGGGAAAAGTGAGACTGAGCAGGAAAGCAGCTACTCATTCGGTATTCAAGGCGTGTGCAAAATAGCCACATTTGCATGAGAAAGGTTTGTTGGGAGAAATCTTAGGCCAAATCCTATTTTCATTCACAAGCCTCCAAACATGCAGCATCTTTCCTGACACCAGGAACCTTACGTCGGGTTTGCGCAAGGGTAATGAGAGCTGAACCTGCCCCAAGAGCACTCAAAGCCTGTGAAGCACCGAGCTCTTTATTACAGCAGCTCTTGGCGAAGCCATCACCAAAACTACACTATAACCTCCTGTACCAGGCTGGCCTCTACGCTTTTAAAAATGGTGCAGATCCTTCTGGAGACTACTGGGGTGAACAATGCTGCACTTGGCAAGTGCATGCAGTGCAGATGGCCTCAAGGTTGGAAACGTGACCCTGAGCTACCTCCTCTATCTGTTCTTTGGAGACCGGCTCTGGACAGTGGGAGCACTGGGGCAGAAGGACAATGGGACGATGTTTGTGCCGGGATGGCCCCGTCCCACAGCATGATGCTCTGAAACAAAGTCCTAGCGCAAGCATGTGAGCAGCTGCCCTCCGCCCCCCCAGTATGCCAAAATGAATATGCATTGTTGGGCATGGGTGTGGTGGGTTTCAGCACACTGAGCCTGCCGGACTTGGACTTCTGCCCCAAATATTCACATGGCCTTAATAATTTTGTTCCCCTTTTCTCATACTTCTCCATACCCTCACCAGGGCTGTGGTGGCTCCTCGGTGCTGCTGGCAGCACAGGATTGCCCACGGCGGAGCTCCGCGTGCCCACCCCGGCTAGGTGTTTCTGGAGCTGAACGCTTGTTCACAAGGAGCCATGTCCTACTGTTGCATGGAAAATCCCCCAGCAGAGCTGGAGTGGGAAGGAAGAGAGGTCCTACAGAGCCCCACTGCAGGTCCTTCACCAGGAGCAAGATTTGGGAGGGCAAGATGCCCTCCGCTGAACCCCCCTGCTCTGCAAGCCATGTATGCCCGCCAGGAACCTCAGCTGAGAGATCTTTCACCTTTCCGCTTGGTCCAGAGCCCTGGTGGTCACAGTGATGGGTGACACCTTGAAATCCTACTCCCAGAAGCCTGGAAGAGCACGCCCAGGGAAGGTAATACACAGTCCTGGGATGGGCTCAGTCCTGACATCTTGTCCGCCTCCAGCAGCATGAGCACAATGTCTGTGGTACATCTGCTCCCTCTTCCAGGTATCTGCTCCTCCCGCAGGGCAGCAGAAGACTGCAGAGCGAGCTGGGGCTGGGAACTGGGACACTCGATAAAAAGGGAGGTGTGGTGTTCCCTGGAGTCCTACAAGCATGGCTCTTGCAGAGACAACGAGGCCTCGGCTATTTGTGATGTTTCCTTGTGTCCTGTACCGAATACTCAGAAGGCAAAAGCTTTGACTTCACCAACGGCATTGGGGTCCCTGCGAGAGACTCCCGCGCACCCCAGCGAGGGTGTCCCCTGTGCCGGCATGTGCTAGATGGGTCTTCTCTAGGTTCCTTCATCCCAGACACTAATTGAGCCGGGGGGAATCCACAGCAGAATTTCACAGCTCACTGTTTTAATAAATGTCTGGAAAACGCGGAGTGAAATTGAGTTAGGAGGACCTTTCCAATACACTAATATTTTGGAACTCGTGGATCATGCATATGGGAATAGTCCTGGCCCGGAAAGCATGGGTAAGACCCAAATAGCTTGAAGAGACAGCTCTCTGATCGCCGCTTGGAAGCTGGATTCAATAAAGGGCAATCCCTTGGAGCCGAGGAAACAGGACAACCAGCCTGCTGAGACCCCGGCCTTGCTGTGGAGGATTTCAGGGCCGTTGGCGAGTGCTGTTCCATGATACAGGACAGATGCTCTGCCCACTAATGACGAGAAAAATAGCTATGAACACTGTTAATTGCCAAAATGTAAACTCGCTTCTGCGGTTTGCAACTCCCTCTTCAGCAGAGGCTGCGGACGACACGAACTCTCCTTTGCTCTACACACGCAGCGTGGCCACGAAAAGCAAAGCGGTGTGTCCGTAGGGCTCCTGGCTCAACCCCCCCAGAGCAAGGGGGGGGAAGCGCCTAGCCGAGAGCCAACGTGTTACTGCAAAGAGCTGCAGGCTTTGCATCGCCGGCCCGGAGAGGCGTAGCTGGGCGCTGAGCATCGCCCTGTGCGCGCCCGGCTCTGGGAACCCGCTGCTGATTTGCAAGGGAAATCACGGGTAAATAATCCTCATTACCCAGGAAGGCCGCCCGCTTCCAGATCAAGTTCACTTGTTATTCTGATCAGCCGATAAGCCTCATTTGCATAATTTTTTCTTTCTTCCAACTCCGGCTTCGCTGTCACAGTTAGAACGCGGCTTTATTACTCTTATTAATATTATTCCCCCGTGTGATTGTCCCGACTGAAGGCTTTGCGAATGCCTTCACGCCCGCTGGGGGCTGCGGGTGGCCGTGGGTGGGCTGGGGGCTCTCGGCACGGGGGGGCCGTGCTTTTGCTGCCCCTCGGTGCTTCCTGCAGCCCCCCGCTCTTGGCTTTGCTGGCTGAGAACGCCGCAGCTCGCCGCAGCCACCCCCGGCTCCCGGGAGCTGCCCAGGTCCATAACCTGGATGACAAACAGGGGAGCGGTTGTTCCCTGTGGAGTTATTCCTAGCTGCTTGATCATTCCGAGAGCAAATAGGCTTTTTTGGCTGCGAACGTCTGCTTTTTCTTTTCTCTGAGGAGGGATGCCGGGGACAACGTGCAGGCACAAGGAAGGGTGAGGTGAAGTGGTCTCCGCTGGCAGCGGAGCAGCCCGCTGCCTGCCTCCTCGCTCCGGCCAGACCCAGGGATCTTCTCCTGAAATCAGTCTTCCCTGCAACTTTCACTCATTTTTAAAAGGTGATCAAAGCTGAGTCATGTCAGTTCCTGCAGAGAAAACAAGGATGGAAAATGCCAGCTGATGTTGCTGGCTCTGAAGCTGGGTCCTGCCTTGGATGAGAAGCCACCGATGCCTCATCCTCTTCCCCATCCCCATCCCCATCCCCATCCCTATCGCCATCCCCATCCCTATCGCCATCCCCATCCCTATCGCCATCCCCATCCCTATCCCGTTTGCTCCCACCCCGCCGAGGGCCGCAGCATGGGCAGACTGGCCCGGTGCAAGAGGAGGCATGCAGATGAGATGCAAAAGAGAGGGGCACTGATTTGCATTATTTGCTCCACATAGAGGCTGCTTGGATCTGTACCAGGGCGGGAGGGAATTGTTTTACAGCTCTCTTGGTGGATATCAATGTCTCTGCTGCTGGGCCCGCAAGGGATTTCTGGATGTAGAGTTTGAAGGACAAGGACCTTAAAGCTTGGTCTTTCCAACTTTTAAAAATCCTGTTCCTCTTTGTGCACATGCAGCTGCATCTGTTGCAATTAGCTGGCAATTTTTTTTCTATTAATTACACATTACCTCTGTGAAACTACCTGAATTTTAGCCGATTAACGTACTCTTCCCTTTCAGTCCAGAGCTCTGCATCCCCTCCAGCTCCCATGAGCCCTGCAGTCCCTCGCCCTGCCGGAGCTGTGCTGGGATAAGGGCTCGGCAGGCCCCCGAACCCTGCTTTCTCATGGCTAATCCGAGCATTTCCAGAAGTCGCTGCATTTTTACTGAGCGTGATGGTGTTGCTTTACATAACAGGGAAGAACATTTCTGCCTGTAGCAAATAAAAACTCTTTAGCCCATGCCCAAGGTCCCAGCATGTCATCAGAAAGGCCTCGAGAGGGTGCTGGGTGCTGCCCCTGGGGGGGTCCCTGGGTTTCTGCCGGATTAAGGGGCTCGGGCAGCATCTGTGTCAGCCAAACCTGGCACAAGCGGAGCCGGGGCGGCCGTGGTCCCGTTACTCACGTCTCTCTGGCTCCTCCTGAAGGAGACAGCCCCGTGTAGCTGCAAACACATTGCTCCCTGCCCGGAGAAGGTGAGATAATTTTGGGTGGGATGAAAGCAGGGTGTGAAATCTGAAGGGAACGCGGAACCGGCCATCTTTTTAATGGCGTTATCCCTGCCCACCGCACCTCCATCGGCAGGACAGCGCCCACCTCCCCGCTCAGCCGAAGCTGGCACAGCCGCGAGCCGGGGCTCGGAGGGTTGTTGGCTGGCAGGGACGGTGCTGCGGCGGTGGAAGGGGCAGCCACGGGCCAAGCTGTAGATGCTGCTTTTACAGTGCTTCTCCATGTGGGCAGCGAGACCAGAAACCCATCCTTCGAGAGCGGGAGGGAGAGGTGGACTCTTGCCTGCGGGACACAGCCCTTTTATTTAATCTCCCTACTCCCAGGGGCTTGGATTTTGTACCCTGGGCTTGGATTTTGTATTCTGCTGCCACTCTCCGACTCCCAAATCCTGACAGTGGTAATAAATATTCCCCCTGCTTTGCTGTGAAGAGGTTTCCCGCTCAGCCTCAGCCCAGGCTGGGGCGCGGAGCCGGTTTGAAAGGGCGACCCGCTGTGCCGGGTTGCTCCAGGGCCGCCGAGCCCTGGATGCCCTCGCTGTCCCTGCTCCTTGCCAGACCTCTTACAGAAAATCCGACTGGCACAGAGCTGGGAGGTGGCTATTCATTCTCCAGCCAAGGCACAGCCCTTTTTTTCTGGGACATATATTTCATGTTGCTTTGTGCTATTTTTCTGTGGGACAGGCTGCTGCAATGGGAAGGCAAGACCACGGGTGTAAGGGCATAAGCAGCTAGGAGGCAAAAAGGATGGATGCTCAGGAAGGGAGCAGCTCCCAGTGCGTTGAAGTCCCCAGACTTGCACTCAGCTCGGGCTAAAGGTTGGAATATCAACCCGGCGAACGCCTGGCAGTGGTACTGGGGCACCCACCCGTGTGCCTGCTGGGGGAAAACTGCTGTGCGGGGATGTGCCCACCAAGGAGCTTAAAGCACGGCCGATTTCCTCTGCGTCCTGGGGACAGGCATGGCAGACACTTAATGTTAGTGTTTGCATAGGTTGCCTGAAGTGAATCACATCCTTGGGCTCCAAAATAGCTGTGGAGGTTTCTCCCCAGGGACTCAGTCACCCCAGAGAGGAAAGAGGAAAACAACAAGCTAAATATTAAGCGTATGCTTTAACGTGAAGCCCAAAGACAGCACTCAGGGTACCGCATTTCCCCCATAGGCCCACCTAGCGTGGAATGAATGAAGAAGTTATTTCCAGACATCCTCAGCAAACACAAGCCTACTCAGTAGTTAAATTTTCCCCCTAGACTCCTTAATTCTTCTGCAATCTAAGGAGATGGGCTTTATGGTTACTTAGCCTAGGTTAAAAGTCTGTGTTTCCCTAGCTGAAGAGGACTTAAATAGGCAATTATTATTAGATATGTTGTTGACTATTTCAGGGTACCAAACCTCCGGACACTGCAGGTCACATACCCACAGCATCCTTCCCTCCAAGCACCCCAGAGCTCGTTGCCCGTGAAGACTACAGTACAAGCGGGCCTGAAGATCCGCAGATCTTCACTCAGGCCAGCCCTGCGAGTGGTGCCAAGCCCAATCTCCCAGTTTCCTATGAGATGCTGCTCATGCCTCTGTTAAGGGAAGGGGCTGAACCCAACCCCTACTGAGCAGCAGGGCCTTTGGATGGGAGGAGGTAGGACAGATGCAGCGACCAGAGGGGCTGGTCAGGAGCCCAGACTGCTCGGGTTCCAGCAACTCCAGCTGTGACCTTTTCTGAAAGCACGAGCCTCCAACGAGGAGGGATGTGCGGGCTCTGCCGAAATCGGAGGCCTTACAGCACAGAAAAGAGATAGTTGAAAGTTTGAATTTGAAAATAATGTTGTGGCCAAGGCATAGCCTTCAGAAGATGTGGGGGCAGCTCCCCCCGGTACCTGCACCCCTGGCTGGAGGCAGCCACAAGCATGGCTCGGCTAACACCTCCCCTCTGCCAGCACCCCTCGGCCAGGCTTTCTGTCCCTCCTGCTGCGCAGCACCGAGAGATCCATTTTATTTGTGCCGGTCCCAAAAACCATCAGTTTGCTGCAGCCTTTCCCGGGGAGAGCATTGGCTTCACGTCCCCGTTTCTCACCTAGAGCATGTGGGGCCGTTAGGGCTTTCCTGAATTCTTCCTTTCTGGAAGACCTTTTTCTCTTAGGTGACATTAACTGAGAGCTCTGTCACTCCACCCCATTTTAATGATGTCCTCTGGAACATTTTGTGTTCAATAAACTAGTGTGTTCCCCATCTGAGGTGGATCTCCTGCAAAGAGAAGAAGAAAAAAACCCAACCCAAAACCCCCATCCTGAGCAGACTGCGTGCTTGTCGCCAGCGCCTGCCACCCTAATTATGCCGTGGAAGAATGTGCACATGGCAGAGGTCCCTGAACATTTCAGGCAGGATATTGCCTGCTCCTGGATGCAGCCTCTTTCGCCGCTGCAATAACATTTGCTGTAATAAGCCGCGACTCCGTTTCGGGGAAGGCGTGAACGCGGTGTGGAGGTTTTGGCCCGGCTGCTCCCCTTGCGCGGAGGTGGCTGGGAGCGGCAGGGGGGCTGCGGCCCCGTCTCCTTGCAGGCCCTCGGACCCGCCGTGCTTGAGGCCGGCGGAGGGGGGGGGCTCTGCACAAGGGCACCCCCCGCAATGGGGTCGGGTGGGCAGGGAAGAGCAGGGGATGCCCTGGGGGTGCCAAGGGGGTGTATTGCTCTCCTGCCTTCCCCCATGGCGCAAATTCAGGCTGGGCAGCCGGGATGGCTCCAGGCGGCTGCAAACCGTCCCCTCGGCCTCCAGCTTCTGTTCCAGAGCCTGGACAGGCGCCTTGTCCTCCTGGCCGGGCAGCCAGCCCAGCCTCCTCCTCCAGCCTCCTCCGTCCCGCTCCTGGCGGCTGGGCTCCTGCCCGGCTCTGCCTACCCGGGACACGTGCCGGGAGCTGAGCACAGCCGCCCTGCAATGCTCCTTCCTTTGCAAAGCTGCTCCTCTGGCTGCCAGGCTGCCTGGGAGCCTCCTGGGAGTCACCTCGTCCCCATGGCTCCAGTCCCCTGCGTGGGCACAGGGAGGAACAAACGGTCCAGGAGGGCTTTTTGCCTAGATGGCTGGTTTGAGCTGCTTGGGTAGGCTTAGCCCATGCAGGGGAAAACTCACTGGTGTCATAGAGCCAGAGGCCGGGATGGCATTGGAGTGTCCTGTTGGCCATGAGGTACCATCGGTCGGCTCTGCACTGCACCAAGAGGGAGTGCTTTGCTGGGGCCTCACTGCCAGAACAGCAGCCCGTGCCTCCATCGATCCAGAGGTGCCGAGTCCATCACTTTTCCGACAGCAATTAAACCAGTCCCTATTCCCAGTCTGCGTTTTGCCTGGTTTCCATTTCTGGGCTTGGCTTGTCCCATGTTGGACCCTGCCGGGGTTTGCTGGCAAGAGCCTGTTACCACCCCACCTTTTCGTTGTGGGTGGACATTTCTGCCCTGGGTGTCTTTGGTGGTTTTTCCAGGGATAGCTGTCGGCTCTTGGCTGGCCAGGGCAAAATGGGCTGGTCCTTCTCCAGCCTTTAGGGAACAAGGCAGCGATTCAGGAGGAAATTTAGTGTGTGCTCCTGTCCCATCACACCTTCCCACTCGGCGCCCTACACCCCTCCAGAACACACCCAAAGAGCAAGGAGCCATTTGTGGGATGTGTCTCTGGGACGGCAGCGTCAGCTCCTGCTCTCCCGTTCCGGCTGTTTCTCCCCGATCTAACGCAAACCCCGCAGGCAGACGGGGTCTGTCCCCTGGCAGGTGACAAGGTGGCTTTGTGCCAGCCGGGGCGGACAGCGCGTGATCGGTTTACCCCGAAAATAAGATGAGCAAAACCCGAAGGCGGCTCCGTGCAGAGGTGCGGAAGGGCTCTCGCAGACCCCCACCAGCCTTGGACCAGGCTCTGCTTTTGGGAACCATAAATAGACGCCGAGTCACTCAAATACCCAGGACCTGTAAGAGCCATTCATAGCTGCAAATTAACAGCTACCGTCAGGCCCATCTGTGCACGCCCCAACCCCGGGTCGGATTCCTGCTCCCTCTGTTTAACCTGATGACCATAATTACACACTCGTTTATACACCCGGCGGCACCTGAATGCTTTACAAGACAAACACCTAATCCCGCGTGGAAATTATAGCCACATAATATCTCTTTTCATTATTTGCTGAGGTGTTGAGTCTGATTACAGCACACACTGTTTGCTTTGTACCAGGGTAAAGCCCCTGTAATTTCTCTGCAAGTCAACATCATTCCAGCGAGGAGGCTGAAAATCTACAGGCTACTGTGCAAACGAGCTAGCAAATATTAATCCACAGTAAATGATCGGGGAGGTGGAGGCAGGGAAGGGGTGAGCAAGGTTATTTATACCCCCCCAGAGATTAAAAATGCCAAATTAAAAAAAAAAAAAAAAAAAGAGGAGGATGAAGGGCGTGAAACATTCCTGCTGCTGCTGTCCCTGCTCCGCGGGGGAACAGCGTGCTTTCCTGGGGGGCTGCTAATGGGAGGGGAAATGCCCCGATTCAGAAGATGGGTCCTCCCTTGTCTCCCGTGAGCTTTAGAGGGCTGACAGAGGTGGGTCGAGCTTCTCACCCATCTCACTTCAAGTTGTCCTGACGCACGGCCAGCCACAGGCTTCCCAGGAGCGCTGGAGAAAGTCACTTAACAATGCTGTGACTCAGTTTCCCCATCTTTAAACGCAGAATATTAATGCTGTCTAATTCCCAAGAGCAGCGTCCTACATGGCCGAGAGGCACGGGTGCACAGACCTACGGCAACGGGCACCGCTAGATGTGTTTAAACTACGAACTTGGGAAGGGTCTTTGTCGGACACTGTTTTCCCAAGCGAAGGGGGTGGCCGGCAGCACCCAGCGCCGGAGGGGACCCGCGCTGCCCCGGGCTGAGCGCAGACCCTTTGCTCTTTATCGAGGAAGCATCAGCGGCTGCGGGTGGGACCCCTTCCTGGTGTCTCTGCAGATCCCACTGGGAGGACTGGGAAACCCTGTGGGTCTCCTAGTATCCCCCCAAAATCCACTTCCCTGCCTGCTGCACAGGGAGGATACCGCCTCCCGCAGTGCCTTGCCCAGGATCCAGCTTGCCTGTGGTTTATGGGGTGTTCCCCAGATGGGAGATCCCCTCATTTCCCACCTTTGCAGACCCCCAGAAATGGAGATCTGCAGCCGGAGCCCCCACATCCCCCCGTGGCTCCCTGCAGGCTCTGCCCCGAGCGGAGCGGCAACGGCAGCACCTCGCCACGGCCCTGCAACCCAGCTCAGATGCTGTGCCCTTGGTCTCTCCCCAGGAAAAATATCACCTTGGGCTGAGATGCAAGAGGAGTGACATTTTCTGGAAAGAAAGAAGGATTTGCTTTAACCTGTGGCGCGTGGGTTTGCAACCAAAGTATACAGGCGGGCTTCAGGCTAGACTGTACCCTGGACCCCAGCCAGGTGATGGGCCGAATCCTGGTCCGCATCTTGGACAAACTCCTGCTCAGCGGTTTCAGGGCAGTTCACTCTGGGTTTCCACCGAGAGAGCCGAGGTCAGCCCGCTGCCCTCCGCCTCGCCGCTCAAGCTGGCGGGGAGCAGGAGGGAGCTGACGGCCGAACACCAGCAGCATCTGCGCTCCTGCCGCGCGGCTCCGGCGGTGGCACGAGCAGGGGGTGATGTTATTGAAATCCATGTCAAACGGGTGTTAATGAAGGAAAACCAGGCCTGCGTATTTCGTCCCCCTTAAATCTTTGGGAAAAAGTGTTTGCGTGCTGGAGGGAGGAGGGTAATAAATGCTCCCAGCGGCAGATGGGGAAACGGGGATGCAGGGGAGCACCGGGGCCCCTGGGGTCACTCCCGGCTGGTGCCGAGGTTGAGCCAGCGCTGCCCACGGAGGGGACGGAGCACCGCGGGACCCCCACCACCTCCAGCACCTGCTCCCGGTGCCCTGGCTTTCTCCAAAACCCTCCAGAGGGATTTTGATTCAATTAAAGAAAGCAAATGCAACTAATGCGACTCGAACCAGGCAGGCCGGTTGGGGTGCGCCGGGTCGGGCCGCGCCGGCTTCGCCGTCCCACCACGCTCTGACTCCTGCAGCCGCCGCCGGCACACGCGTGTGCACGCAGATGTGCACACGTGGCCCCACGCGTGCTCCCTGTGCCCGTTCGGAGGGACGGGGTCCGTGCCGGGCCGAGGCTCGGCCTCCCGGAGATGGAGAGGCAGCGAGCTGTTTCTCCAGCGCTCAAGTTTTTCTTTCAGACTCCGAGCTGCCTTGCCAAGTGTTATAAAAATATATCAGTGTGAGCCAAAACATTTAGCACTCCACTTATTACTTTAAGGTTATAGGTTAAACAAATTCCTTCTCAGAATTTACTGTGTTCATTTTAGCTTCACAACACAGCCCTGCTAGCGGTAGATATATTTCACACTGTAATACCTCCCTTATGTATTGGAGGGGGGGAAAGGAGAAGAGGAAAGTAGCTTTCTAAATTTTTATGTGAACAAAAGCTACTATATAAACTAGCTGAAAACAAGTCCTTTGCAAGAGATAGTTTGTAAAACTTATTTGCCAGTAACCAATAAACCAAGAATGAAAGGTAAAGTTTGTTTTTACCTTACCTAATAATTCTATTTTTTTTCTGAGTTTTGCCTCTTTTGTACATTAAAGCCTAAAAAGAAAATAAAAAGCTGAGTTCACACCTTGGGCAAGCAGGTGCAATAGTTCCAGTGAAAGTCCACCTCTGTGAGCCAGGCTTAAATCCCTCTTAGGTGCTGCATGAATTCGGATAATGGGGGTCTGCTGGCGTTATTTTACATTCAGCTCTAGGCTGGGAAAAAAAAGATGGTTTGGAGAGCGAGGACTTCTGGTTTGCAGTCCTTGCTTTGCCACTGGGCTCCCTGCGGCCCAGTGCAGTATAAACTCTGCCTTTTCTCATCTGCCCAACGATCTCCATTACTCCATCTTCCCAGTCCACCTCTGCGTCCCTGTTGCTGGGAGCTGGTGTCACCTCCACCCTGTCCCGTTCACGTCTCCTCCCCACCTGCAGTCTCTCTAGCGGGGCTGATGCTTTCCTCCCACGCCGGAGGGGTTCATCCGTATCTGGAGAAAACCTTCCAAGATGGGAGGATGCAAAGCTGAGTCGAGGGCGATGCGGAGCGTGGTGACTACGTGAGGTGTCACGGTTTCACCGTACGATGTCATTCCGATCAGTGTCGTGGGGAAATGCTGGAAGCGGCTCCAAGATGCCGGGAGGGAGCCGGGCTGGAGCTGCCGGAGCAGGTTCCCTCGGCCGCATGAGACACAAATCAGCGACCCTGATAACGTGATTCTTCGGGAGGGACTGAGGTGTGTGTTTTGGGGCGCATCGATGATAAAACTGCTTTTTTTTTTTTTTTTTTTATGTTCAGGAGTGAAGAGGGAGGTTGGATCGACAGCTCAGCCTGGGGCAAAGTGCCACTGATGTCCCTATCCCAGGGGCAAGGGTGCTCCCCCGCAAAGGGCACTTCTCCCCTCGCAATTCCCCTTTGGAAACCACCCTGCATACAAAGGCCTCACCACTGTACGGAGATTTTTTTTGTCTTGGACATCAGCAAAGCTGGTGACGGTGGCACATAGTGAAGCAAACATTTGTGTTGCAAAATGCTGAAGCCCGAAATGCCCTGGCAGCTGGTGGTACCCTTCGCGCTCACACAGGTAGCAAAGCAGTTTGCAGAATATAATGTCTGTGCAAAATCTGCGGTTAGAGAGCAAAAAATTAAGATTCCAGAGCTGCTCTGCTCTGGGTTGTCCTAGAGCCTTGGTCAGGAATGGGGAGGGGGCTCATCCTGCCCTTATATCCACTTGCAAATTACTCGCAAGATGAAGGGAATCCAAGCTGCTGCCCTTGTTTCTATGGAACAGACCTTAACAAAAGGGGGAAAAAAAAAAAAAGTATTAGGTCCGGTTCACGTTTGGGGTTTGGATTTCACCTAAGAGGGGAGGGGAGCGGGAAATCAGACATCGAGGTGTCATGTATGCGAGCTAATAAAACTGGGCCAGCAGATTGAAGATGGAGGAGCTGAGGGACTGTTTAGAGGTATCCGTCACATAAATGAGGAGGTGGAGGAAGTCTGGATGATAGTAACCCCATATTAAAAAATTCTGCCCTGTCAACAAGCGAAGAACTACATGGTGGAAATACGCCTGTGCTTGTTGAACTATGAAACCAGATGTCTTAGAGCAATAACTATCGCACAGGAGGCGGGGAGGGCCGAGAGGAACACGTTTGCCTACGATTAAGAAAAAAATACATGCTGCTACAGCCGTGGTTTCAATTAAAATGGCTCAACCCAAATATTGTTCCTATTAATGGGATGTCCAGCTGCGACACCACCATGTAGTATCCTTACACATTCAGCACAGGCAACATCTGCAACATAATCCCAACATCCATACAACGGAGCCAAGGAGCTGAGAGGCAGCTCACATTTTTCCCGGTGGCTCAGCCTAGATGAAAAGGCCCTCGTAGGAAAAGGGGAGAAACACAGGCATGGGAGAGGCAGAAGGCGATGCGATCTGTGCCTAATTCGTACCTTTGGTAAATGAGGATTTTGGCATGCAAAACTGGGAACACGACATAAGATCAAGCTTTGGACGCAGCAGAAACAAATCCTGGTTACTGCAAGAGGAAGGAACCGCTGTGCAGTTTTTCCAAAGATTAAGACAGCTGGAAGAAGCAGCACTTTGATTCCTTGCAGCGTTAAACCTGTGTTTAAAAAAAAAAACAAAAACAACAACAAAGCAGCTCCAGCTCTGGGATGGGAGCTAATAAAGTCGAGGTTTGCAGAACAGGAGCTGTTGCCACCCCTTTAAAAGAGTGTTGCCTTGCAGTGCGTAAACTCATCTGCGCTCTGGAAATACATTATTTGTCCCCTGAAAAAGATCTGGCGTTTCCATGCCCTGCGAGGCGAGGCAGACACTGAGCGAGCGGCTGCTTGCCTTCCTCGCAGGAGCCATGTCTGGAGAGGTGGGAAGGAGCCGTCGCCAGCGCGTGTCCCGGCCCGTGCACGTCAGGGGCTAGCAGGGCTTTCTGCAAACTTCTCACCCTACTAACGGCACCGGGTGAGGGCCACGGGGCTTCAGCTCCTTCTCTGCAGCAGAAGCAGGCCGTGGGCAGATGTAAGACAGCCCGGACCAGTACGGCAAAAAGACACCCAGGGAAAGATGTTCCCAAGTGAGGACAGTCCATCCGGCAATGGGGCAAAGCACTTTTAAGGAAGGGCCGGTCCTGCAAAATTTGACCCGCTTGACTGGACTCACGTGAATTAGCATCTCTTGTATGATTCGGCTTTTGGAAATGAGACTCATGCATTTTTGAATGTCCGGGGCCACGACGTGCTTTGGGGAAAATGTCTTAAATAAGAATTACAAGGAAATGTTGGAATTATATTGAACAGGATTGGCACGCTGACTTTGCAATCCGATTCTTTCTGAAATCCCCCTCAAGACGTCCTGTTCTTGAGAGATTACTACAAAGTGTAAGCGATGCCTTAGTGGCAACATAGGAGTTAAAATCACGGATCCAGCAAGACTTGGAAGACATGTGGAAGAAAGGCCCTAGTTCCTTCTTGGGAAGGTAAAGGGATACTGAAGGGAAACAGAAATTAAAGCAGAGACAAGGCAAGGCAGAGGCAAAGTTGTGACTGTTGTCGAGTTGTGACTGTGGATTTTGCAGGGTGGTGCTGCGGCATCTGCAGATCTCGAGAGACTTGTAGATCCTGCAGCATTTCTAGACCCTGCACAGTGCTCCCCATTACCTTTGCAAAAAGCCACCCCAGACCTTTTCTATAGCCTTTCCAGTGGTGCTTTGGAGGCAAACCAAACCTTTCCTGGAGCTTTCCAGAGCACCACAGAGCCTTTCTAGAGGCAACCAAGAGCTCTCCAGAGCTTCTCTGGAGCTCCACAGAGCCATCCCCATAGGACAAGTACAAAGTCTCCTGAAGCAGTCCTGGCCCTTTTCAATAGCCCTTTCTGGAGCTCACAGGGGCTTTGTAAAACCACCCCAGAGTCCTAGAGCCCAGGCAGACCTTGTCCTAGAGGTATCTGGGAGCTTCTCTGGACATATTCTAGAACCATCTCAGACATCCCTGCTCCCAACAAGACACTTCAAAGCTTTCCCAGAGCCATCACAGAATTCCCTGGAGCCTTGCCAGAGCCTCTTGGAAGGCGCGAGTCGGCAAAATGCGAAGTCGCAGCTTGGCAATTTCCTAAAGTCGCAAGTCGGCAGTTTTGGAAGTCACAAAATAAAGGAAACAGCTGTAAGTGACACGCAGTGGGACTGTGTTCCATTAGGAAACTTACAGAGACATGTTAACTCATGTTAAATTAGGTGTAAAATTGATCTTCACAATTTCCCCGTTGCGGTATGTGTCATCAGCAGAGAGCAGAGCACCGCTGGGCTGCCATGACATGTGTTTGTCTGCACCCTGGATACCATACAGGATCTAAGCAGCTGCTTCTTTATCAAAATAACATGCACTGGGGATGGATTCGAGCCTTAAGTATAGGAAACTTGATGGTGCTGATAATGCAGAGCGGACAGATGTTAGCAGTGAGAGTCTGGCCTCTTTTACAGGGCGCTCAGCGCAGCGGTAACGGTTTGGCTTTGCTGGGATGTCTATTCTCAAAGCGGATCCATTCCTCTGGTGTGAGGAAGACACAGCGATGGGGTCCAAATCCTCTTTTAAACCTATCTAGATCGTTCCTGTGGTCTTAATAGTAGTGAAAGGCTCGTTCCAGCCCTCGTTCCCACTTTCAGATCCCTTTGAACTAGGTTGTATCCTCAGCTAGAGGCTGTTCCTTGAGCCCCTGCTTTGTAATGGGGCCCCTCATCTCCTTAGCGGCAAGGAAGGGACAGACAGGATTTACTTGAAATAATTCATTCCAAGAGGAGGGTATTTTACTGAGTGCATGGACATCATCAGCACATCTCTAACTTTCTGGTTATACTGGGGCTTCAAGCTTCCCTAAAGCCCAAGCTCCAGCTCCAGGTTTCTCCAAGCTTTCTGGCAATTAAGAAAATGATTCAAAATTTGCAGTGTGCGCTCTTCTCTTCCTTCAATTTTGCTCGTGGAGGTCTTGCATAATTCTTTTCAGGACCACGATGAGGACCATGACCCACTTCTCTAGGCGAACTTGGTAGGATTTTGAGACACAAAACCTCACAGTCACAAGCCTTAGACGTGAATGTCTCTGTGGGATTAGCTCTGCTCTTGCTCTCCACGCTTAATATTCTTCCTACACTTCAACATAGTGTTGCAGCTCAGCTGGTGGGGCTCCCAAAAGGATACACGAGTTACTCAGCCAGCAAGGCTGTTTGCAGATGTCTCAATTTGTCCCTCACCTTTCCATAGCACATAAGTCTGTTGATTTTGTTTCCACCGGCGGTGTTACTCATGCTGCCCTTGGGCTCCCGCGGAGGCACACCTATGCTTACTGAGAATTTCTCTGCGGAGCCACCCACTCACCCGGACCAAAAGGGAAGGTCTTCCTCCACCAGGTGGTTTCTCCTGCTGGCATGCCAGCTGTGTGTTCGTTAACTTGTGTCCCCCCCCCCAGGTTAAAACAGACCTCAACTCCAACCAAACGCATCCAGTTTAAGTTCCTCTTTCAGTGGCAAAACATAAAAATCTCCAGCTTTTTCCATCTAGCACCTGAGCCCTTGTCTCCCCCGGCATCCCCCAGCCTCCTCGAAACACCCCTGCTTTGTCTCACACCAGGACTGCTTTCCCGTGCCTGGCGGAGGGGTGTTTGTGCATGCATGGCTTGTATGGCTTTTATTTTTTCGCCGGGACAAGGAGCAGTGTAATGTCTGTCTGCTTTTCCTGCTTGTCTAGTTCTTAGAAACCACACGTTCTTCCTTCACCGGCGACTTCGTATTTATTAATCTGCAAAACAAGACTGCGCGCTTTTTGCAGCAGCAGTGGCGAGTTGGCCGGAGTCCAAGGAGACCCTTAGTCACTTCATTTACGCAGGCTGCAATAAGAGGAGGGCAAACCCGTTGGGGAGTAATTCGAACATTCAGACGCCTGCACCAAACTCTCATTTCTACCTCATTAACTTTACAGTTTGACAACTTCACAAGCCAGGGACTTCTGTCATGATTGTTGCTGCACAGCCAAGTGGCAGACACCTTCTTTCAGTGTGCAAGCTTACTTCATGTACAGTTGCAATGGATTTTCCTTCCCGCGCAGGGAGTAACTCCCAGCTCTTGGCTGGTAGGGTCTTCCTGTGGGTCACAGCTACGTTTGCGTGGTAATTGCCTGCATGGTCTTGTCACAGCCTCTGCTGCTCCAGGTGTATGCCTGGCAATGGTCTTGCACACCATGAATGAGTCCGTTCTTGCTTTTGCCTAGACAAAGCAAAAATCAGACTTATGTCAAAGTTATTTAAAATGAATTAACTCAGCCTGGCTCTACCTGTTTTGTCTCTGGAGATGTAGCTTTGGCTCAGCTTTAGCTGAAAGGAGCGTAGAATATGTCAATAGCGTGAGCGGGTTTGATGATGCTGAATCGATACTGGGTCGGCAGGTAGAGTCTGCATCACTCATGGGTCACTAATTTACGTTAACTAAAGGGGGTGGGGGGCAAAGGCAGGGTTCCCCTACTGTTGGGCAAGCCTTTGGGCAGAGCGTGGAAGACCGCTGCCCACCTGTGCTCTGGGATATTGTCTTCATTCTCCCCTTGGCCCTGACGCTGTACCTGTTGTTCAGCCAGGTGGGACTCACACGTCTACGTGGTCCTGCTGAACTGCCTGAGACTGCTTTGGGTGCGATGCACGCAAGAGTTTCCCGCATTGGGTCCTCAGGACTTCCACTCCCCACTTCTGCAGTGCAAGGCTGCAACTTGGCATTAGTGTCAGATGCCAAAAAAATCAGTGTTTCTTAAAATCTATGTCCTGTCCCCATTAACACAGTCTGTAGAAAAAAATCTTGCATGGCCACGTGTAGGATCTGTAAAAGCAGAAGGGAACGCAGTGCCCTCTTCCTAACACTGAGTGGATCTCAGCACAGAGAGTCTGAAATAAAAGCTCTGGGTTTTTTGCCTCGCCATAAAGAACATGACTCAAAGGCACCCAGGGAGAGGCGGAGGGTTGGAAATGCAACTTTTATAGCCCTTCTCCTGTTTATAAGGATGTTTTAACCTTTCAGAGTTTCCAAGAGCTTGTTGCACAGCCGCCGGCTGGGCTTGCTGCTGCCTTGTTCTATGGCAGGTGATCTGAGCTGTGCTGGAGCGGAGGGCTCCAGGAGGGGGCAGGAACAGCAGTGTAACACCAGCACCCTGAGCTGGAGAGCCTTAGGAGAAACCCCGAAGCAATAGTTGGGAAAGGTTATAAATCCTCACGCTTCAGTGCTCTGCAAAGCTCTAAGTAACAGGGGTAAGGACAAAACCTTCCCTTTTGGGCACATTGGCCCATGGCTGCCTGTTCGCGCTTTCCTCCCAAGCAGTTGGCCTGAGTCACTCCTGAAGACGAGGGAGACCCAACTCGATTAAATTCCTCACTCAAAGCCCAGTGTGGGGATTCTTGCAGCTCCAGGGAAAGCTGCTTTATTGAGTAGCAGCTTACGCATCCATCACTGCCTGGGGTTTCAGATCCAGCCTTGGCTGGTGGAGATACAAAAACGATCGGCTTTAGATGATAGCTCAGAGGCCTGCCAAGGCAACGTGGCTTTGTCCTCGGTGAGGTACGTATCACCAAGGCAGTGATCCAATGATGCAATCATTGCACATTGACCTAGT